>JABUIW010000217.1:2496188-2525841 GCA_013363375.1 Menidia beryllina
GTATGTATGTATGTATGTATGTATGTATGTATGTATGTATGTATGTACTGTATGTATGTACGTACGTACGTATGTATGTATGTATGTATGTACGTATGTACGTATGTACGTATGTACGTATGTACTGTATGTACGTATATACGTATGTACACAGAAAAGTAGGGATCATGAAGTCAAAGGGCAAGCTAAACAGGTGTGTAAAAACAGGTGGAGGAAAGCTTTTGTTGGTGATCATCAATTGCAGTATAACCACATTACAGTAATGTTGTAGTAAGGAAAGGCAATTTACACTAGAAAGATTTGAGTGGACTTAATTAGGTTGCTCTATGAAACATTATCTTGTTAATCTAATCAGCCTCCACTGCTTTGGTTTCCATGCCTTAAATCTTTGTGCACCATGTTTCTCCCATTATGACCCATATATATAGTTTATATAGTTTTTTCCTTATGCTTACACTTATTATAAACTATTAAATAAAAAAATATAGTTTAACTTTTGCCCTGCGATGGACTGGCGGACTGTCCGGGATGTACCCTGCCTCTCGCCCGTTGACCACTGGGATAGGCTCCAGTTCTCCCCACGACCCCATCAGGGAATAAGCGGTAATGATAATGGATGGATGGATGGATGGATGGATGGATGGATAGTTTATCTTTTTGCTTTCATATCTAATGAATATATTATAAAATATTTACTTACCTGTAGAGGGTGCTATGACTGCTGAGAAAAAGATCTCAACAAATAGAATCTAAAACCTCAAAACCACTTAACACCACTTTGGAGAAGGTTAGTCAAAGACGGATTTGAGGGTTTAAGGTGGCGTCAGATATTTGAAAAAAGAAAAAAGAGGCAAAACTTCTTCTTGAAGCCGTCCACTTATTTAAACTGCTGTGATCTATGTTAAAAATTGATCAAACCAATATTTATTTATTTCATTGAAGCTGTCACTAAGCGTCTATGCTGAACATGAGATGATGTTAATTCACTCATTGTCACATTAAAATTTTGCTTTGATTAAATTATCTAAAATGACTTGAGTTTGTGACATTTGCTAACATTTAATACTGGATAAAAGCATTTCTCTTTTTATGATGATATCAACTCAAAAAGTGGAGCATTCCCATCAATGTGAGAGTACATGGTACTTAACTGCAGTGTTTTAGATAACGGAAACAAAAGGTGATGTTTTAAATCCAGCTCTGCCTGTATTGACGTCATTTGTGTTATTAGCCCACTTCTGTAAGTGTACCTGCAATAATGTCATTATCAGTACTATGGAACAGTTTCCATTTCGGTGGATTTGACCTGTGTCTATTTAAGGGTTGGTCTGCACTAACCCTACCGTAATAAGATTAGCTTCCACAAGAGCTGCAGCTTGGCACAAATCCTCAGTTACTTGATGTCTTGGCCTGCATTGTACTCTCTCATCTCATTTTCTTCAAACTGCTGTGGCGTCAGTCGACACCAACATTTCCCGCATTTATCGGCTTACGCTTCTTTCCTACATCATTCACAGACCGAGAAGCGTGCTTAGGGCTTTTGTCTAAACTATTTAATTAGATGAAATCATGAACTTAGAAACAGGTTTAAAGTTACCCACTTAATTTGACAACTTGTCAAGTCAAAGGGAGGAGTTGTAAATTTCCCAAACTTCTAACAGTCACATGTAGAAACTCCTCTATAGAAAAGGTGACAACCTTTGTCAGTCAGTGTTTTGTGTTCTTCTGAAACAAAAACAGTTCCATTTCTTGCTGAAATGCCAAATGCATCTCAGAGTGGAGCTTCCCATCAAATAAGGAAGCCACAGTCCTATCCATCACATTCTGTACCACTCTGAACCACACAGTATGTTACATAGCTTTTATATTGTATTCATTGGTGAACTTTACTGAAAAACCAAACAACACATACAGTTGTGGTCAAAAGTGTACATACACTTGTAAAAAATCATAATGTTATGGCTGTCTTGAGTCTTCAATAAGTTCTACAACTCTTATTTTTCTGTGATAGAGTGATCGGAACACATACATGTTTGTCACAAAAAACAGTCATAAAGTTTGGTTCTTTCATAAATTTATTATGGGTCTGCTGAAAATGTCACCAAATCTGCTGGGTCAAAAATATACATACAGCAACATTAGTATTTGGTTACATGTCCCTTGGCCATTTTCACGGCAACTAGGCGCTTTTGGTAGCCATCCACAAGGTCCTGGCACGCCTTAGGTCGAATGTTTGACCAGTCTTCTTGACAGAATTGGTGCAGTTCAGCTAAATGTGATGGTTTTCTTGCATGAACCTGTTTCTTTAGCACTGTCCACATGTTCTCAATGGGGTTTAAGTCAGGACTTTGGGAAGGCCATTCTAAAACCTTAATTCTAGCCTGGTTTAGCCATTCCTTTACCACTTTTGATGTGTGTTTTGGGTCATTGTCTTGTTGGAACACCCAACTGCGCCCAAGACCCAACCTTCGGGCTGATGGTTTTAAGTTTTCCTGCAGAATTTGGAGGTAATCCTCCTTCTTCATTATCCCATTTACTTTCTGCAAAGAACCAGTTCCACTGGCAGCAAAACATCCCCAGAGCATAATACTACCACCACCATGCTTGACAGTAGGCATGGTGTTCCTGGGATTAAAGGCCTCACCTTTTCTCCTCCAAACATATTGCTGGGTGTTGTGGCCAAACAGCTCAATTTTTGTTTCGTCTGACCAGAGAACTTTCCTCCAGAAGGTTTTATCTTTGTCCATGTGATCAGCAGCAAACTTCAGCCGAGTCTTAAGGTGCCTTTTCTGGAGCAAGGGCTTCTTTCTTGCACGGCAGCCTCTCAGTCCATGGCGATGTAAAACACGCTTGACTGTGGAGACTGACACCTGTGTTCCATCAGCTTCCAAATCCTTGCAGACCTGCTTCTTGGTGATTCTTGGTTGACTCTTGACCATCCTGACCAATCTCCTCTCGGCAGCATGTGATAGCTTGCGTTTTCTTCCTGATCGTGGCAGTGACACAACTGTTCCATGCACTTTATACTTGCGTATAATTGTCTGCACAGTTGCTCTTGGGACCTGTAGCTGCTTTGAAATGGCTCCAAGTGACTTCCCTGACTTGTTCAAGTCAATAATTCGCTTTTTCAGATCCACACTGAGTTCCTTTGACTTTCCCATTGTAGCTTTTGTAGCTGAGTCTAATCACTGGGTCAAATGAGCCCTATTTAAATGGGCTCATGAGAAGTCAATAGCTGTAGTCAATCAGAATCACTTAGAAGAAGTGAAGAGGCCATGACATGAAGCTAATTTGATTGACACAACTCGCTACATCACCAAAATTGACATATTTTGTTGCTGTATGTATATTTTTTGACCCAGCAGATTTGGTGACATTTTCAGCAGACACATAATAAATTTATGAAAGAACCAAACTTTATGACTGTTTTTTGTGACAAACATGTATGTGTTCCGATCACTCTATCACAGAAAAATAAGAGTTGTAGAACTTATTGGAAACTCAAGACAGCCATAACATTATGATTTTTTACAAGTGTATGTACACTTTTGACCACAACTGTATGCCACAATATCTCCTCATTAGCGATAAGAAATTAGCTTCACAACAATTTGTCTTTTTACCTAATTAGAGATAGCAAACACTTCAGCCTTAGATGACACTATAAGGTGATTAAATAATTATTGTTTTAAAGCGCACTGGCTAAGAGACATGTTTAATGGAGGTTTCTACACTGATGAGTTATTACACACAGAGCCTAATCTGCTTCTCTGGCTAATTTGAGCCCCAAGTAAATAAACCCCTACCTAAAGCTACCCAGTAAGCCTGGCTGGCATCCGTTGATGTCACACATGCATCACAAGTAGTCACACAAGCAGACAGGCTGGCCTGGTAAAAAAAAAAAAACATCCGCTCAGTGTTTCAAAAAGTAAGTTTACTTAAGGATAAGTAGAATGATTTATTTATTGACACATGCATCCAATTAAGATGAATGGAAACAGGTAAGTGTCACAGGCCCTGATAAAAAAATTAAATCCTAGGTACAAAATTACTGTTACCAGTAGTATACTAGCTTTTTTTCATTGGAGGTTTAACTAGAATGTTGATAACACATTTGTGCAATCTACTGTGCTGTTTGCCTTTGATCAGCCGGTTGTTAACAGAATATGATAAAGCCTCATTTGTCCACAGTAAAAAAAAGCCAGTTCTACAAATTTGGTTCACATTTTCTAAATGTAATACACTTTCCAATGCTGTTGTATGTAAGTAGAAAAAATTAAGAACAGCATGGACCTTGCAGGGACAGAGATATATCAACTTGAATGTCCACCTTCCTCACCTTCCCAAAAGCTGAGGGCAATCTGAAAGTCCCACATACCAACTAGGGCCTCTTTTTTGGATGAAACTTCTGAGACTCTTAGTATGTTTTAGACATAAGGACAAACCTTCAAATTAAATTCACTGTAAAGCCAGAAACTTTCCCATCATGGAAACATAATGTGAAAGGCCACAAAGCAGAATAAACTGATGCCATTGGATGCTTGTTCAGGTTTTGACCTATCGGAGTAATATTTTCAATCTCTAAAGTATAATACCTCCAGCCCATGCAGTCAAATATTAGGGAGTGGAAGCATAATGTATACATGATTTGACACCCGATAATCATTCCTAAATGGAAATAAGTGCTTTATTTCATTTAATTTTATTTATCATTTATTTTTTATGCTTCACTGAATATTAAAGCAGTACTTGGAGTGCACACACTTGTGTGTTCAGACAAACTCTTATCTTGTTCAAAATTAAACAGTATATGTACACACTTTACAAACTTTACACAGAAACAAAGTGGTTATGTACTGGCATGAACTTGTCAAGATTAACAGTTATTTATTGTTTCTTGTGACAAAGTAATGCAACAGGCAGGGTCTTACTTACTTTTTTCCCCACAAGCTGCCTCTGAACTGCTCAAACTCCTCCCATAACATGGCTTTGGACTCTTTGGTTTCCTTTCCATCTGCTCCTTTTTAAGTGTCAGCTTCACCACGTTCCTCTGCTTCATGAGAATTGCAACAGTCCGAATGAAATGTCCTTGGATCCTTTAGTAAAAGGGAAGGGCTAATAGAGAGAACAAGGGTTGATGTTACAATTAATTGTCAATATTTGAATGATTAACTATTCAATAGTGCAGCTCGGTAAACATACATCCTAATTTGAAACCATGCCTAATGTGTGTCACAATGATTAGACTGTATCAATAACTCAGTGCTGAGGTAAAACCGCTAAGGAGCTTAGCTCATAATTAACACACTAAAAACAATGGAGAGTGTTTACCTTGCCGACAAGTAGATGAAGCAGGATGGACTGAATGTAGGCCAGTGCTGCCTGCCTACCTGTGCATTCTATGGTGGAGTAATGAATACAGACTAATGGACAATGGAAATACTTCCATGATGCACTTGTGGCACTTTTTTCAATTTAACACTTCCTTAGAGGTTGTATAAATGTATCTTCAGCTTTAGAGTTTGCTGTGCTGCAACTGGACATACACATTGAATCAGTACTTGGCCTTCATTGCACTGTCTTGAATAAAGATCAAATTAAACGAGTGCAACACCTGACTAACCAGATAATCAACAAATCATTTTCTGCAGTGATATCATTTTCAAAGATTTGTGGTGATTTGAAGGTGAGGAATTTGTCACAGCAGACTTTTAGGAAATCTGGTTGCTAACAAATTGTAAGTGTGCAAGCCGAGAATAATTTTTATATATACCTTAAAAAACCTCAATATCAATGTAATAAGGTTTTTTAGGGTATATTTACATTCAACCAGTAAAAAAGTACAGTTGGTAAAGAATCAAATTTAAATACATTTGTATTCATAAATATTTGTTTAAACCTCACTTTCTTTCTAATAAAACATGATCTCAACAGTCTCATCTGTTCCACTGAGATTTGATGTTATATCATCAGCTCTCCTTTAGGTCTTATAATCTCTGCTGAGTTAAACTGAACTCACAACTGACATGATATCAATGGCACTTTGTGCCTTATGTGTCCTCGTGGACCTTAGCTACTAATAGAATAAAGCAAATGAAAGGGGATGTTAGGTGGTTAAGATCTTCTTGATCAGCTTCACTGTCTGAAGAGGATTGACATAAAAAGTATTGTCCTAGAAAGAGTATATTAGGGCCGCTATGGTCTTAGCACCTCATTGACCCATAAGCTCTGTACCTAACAGAATGCCAATAACGCTCCGGACATTAACCATGTCAGGCTTAAGATCAACTAATTACAGGGGATTTGTTGCAGATATTCTGACTTATGGAGTGCTGCCAAACCATCAAATCTAATATCTGAAGACCCTGGTATAGATGCACCGAAAACCTTAAAGTCCTGTGGCTAAACGTTTTGATTAACTTCTCAGGAGTGCCGAAGTGTAATAATGGTTTTTCATCTAACTATAAATCTTCTGCCTGAAAGATCTTTGCCAAAAATTGTTATAGGCTAAATTGCTTACCAACATTATCATTCTCAGCCTGACCTTTGAGGTTGTGGATAAAGTCAGCCAGTCCTGTTTGAAGAGAGGTTGTTTGCTTTTAAAGACCTCCATATGTCCACTATGTCCTTTTCCAAGACAACAAACCCCCATTATGGCTTACTCGTGTTCTTCTGTGTGTACTTGTAAAGAAACAAGCTTTTTTGTAGAGTCTAAATATAAGACCTGCTGTATGAGTGTTCATGTGAACATGTAAATGGGACCTGCATTGTAAATAAGTAACAAAATAAGTTTTTTTTTCTTCCAGAAAAAAACTTCCATGATATAGCAGTTTCCACTATAGTTACTATGTTAGATATAGTCATAGAAATAGATTGCCCTCTTATTGATTTTCTGTACAGGATTTTTAATCACAAGTCTGATCCAAGCCACTCACTCATGAAGTAAGAGGTTTAACTCGGAATGACAACAGGATACATTAATGATTTACTTTTTCTGCTTTCTGGCTGTAATTCAGCTAAACACAACTTTTGACCAGACTGATGTAACTCAACTAAAACAAAACAGAAAATCAGCCAATATTTGGCAAATTTTGGCCAAAAACATACAGGCACGGAGGAAGAGAGATAACATTCTGTGACCGTAGTGTCCAAAGTCCATAAGGCAGCTGATGTTTCTCATCAACGTGTGGCTCTGTCATGTTCATGATAAATTGAGCCATGAATTGTGTCTGTTTATCTGTGAAACTGGTCTTGTTCTTATTGTCAAGGTGACACAAACATAATCATCAGAAGCAACCGTGCAATTATAATAACAATAACATTATCCTGAATTAAGTCATAATATGATTTAATTTAAATTCTTTGATTTCTTTAGCCACTGATACGGTTTCAATGAGCAACATGAACCTTAGAATAAAAAAGTTTCCCAACACAAAGCTAATGATTAATGTTTTAAAGTTGTTGAGTTGCAAAATTTGACTTTTAGCCAATACGAAAGGAACTGGACTCTCCACTTAACAGTATGTTTGTTTATTTCACAGGTTGAAATTTCACCATCTACTGCCACCCAAGAAATAGATTTTTTTTAGCTTTTTACACCAAGCTTCTCTATGTACTTATTTTACAAAAGTACATAGACAAGTTCTGATTATAAATAATTTGATATTTCTATGGATGTCTTCCAACTTTGATATTCTTCAACATTTCAACTTACTTTCACAGCTGCTCCTTTGGTTAAAAATTCATAGTTAAATCATTGTCCTGTTAAATTCAGCAAGACTTCCTCTGCACTCGTAGTATTTGTGACTAATTATGGAGATGCCTAAGAATCCTGAGGACATATTGGAGATGGACCCAGTACAGGTTTTGGAACATGAAGGAAACCAAAATGATGTAGCTTCTCTTCAAAAATCTAAAATTCGGACTTTTCTCAAGAGAAATGCTTTTGTATCTCTCACAGTGACCGCTGTTGCCATAGGTAAGTTGTTTTAAAAGACTATTTAAATTTAAGCCTTGATATTACAATCTCTGATCATCTTAATTCACTTATTTAACCAAGTGTTAAAGCACACCCAGTTGCTGATTTATGTATGTGTCTTTCTGAGGAATTGGCCTTGGCTTTGCTCTGCGACACATTAATATGTCAGCACGGGAAATTCAATACTTAATGTTTCCTGGAGAGATTCTGATGAGGATCCTGCAGATGTTGGTGCTTCCCCTCATCGTTTCAAGTCTGATTGCAGGTTAGCTGATGACACTGAACAAAATATCTGTAAAACTAAGTTTTACAAGCTATCTGCAATTCCCCTAAAGTGGCACTGAACAGATAATCAATTAAACATCAATTCAAATGTATTGCTACATCACCTTTCAAACACGCATAACACAGTGATTTAGAGAGAATAAGCAAAACATATTATCAGCAGGGGTTTAGGGTGGTGTGGTGGTTAGCACCATCACCTTACTGCAAGAATGTTCTGGGTTCGAGTCCCTAGGGGAACCAGGACCCTTTCTGTGTGGAGTTTGTTTTACTTTGCTCTTTTCTCTCTTTTTTCTTCCCCTGTCCCTCTTTCAGGTTCGGCATTATTTGACAAATGTATAGTTTGGTAAACAGAAAAATAAATGAAAAAAAGCAGTTTTGGGTAAACAAGGGGGGCTTCTCACCAGCAAAGCCTCCCTTGGCAAAGCAAATGTGTTCAGCATAGCACGGTACTCAGATTTCAGTTCTGCTGCCATAATGCTGAACAGGACAAGGTTAAAAAATAAATAAATAAATAAGTAAAACAGATTAGTAAAAGTAGAGTCAAGTCGATAAAAGCAAGTAAAACTACAATTCATTTAAGGAAACCTGACATTTGAGATAATTCTCCAATTCTTTTCATGGCTGCACATTCAAACCCTCTGTTTCCATTGCAGGCCTGTCAGGTGTAGACAGAAAGGCTTATGGGCGGATCGGGCTGAGAGCCTTCAGTTATTATTTAGTCACCACTGTTATTGCTGCCTTCACCGGCATTGCCTTGGCTGTCCTCATCCAGCCTGGGAAGTCATCCAAGCGTACCGCAGAGCCCTCTGGTGGTACAGCAAAAGCTGTGCAGAGTGTGGATGCTTTCCTGGATCTGATCAGGTGCACAAGGCCCTCCCACAACACCTAAAACTGAACAATTGGCCACATGTATCTTATAATGAACACACAGTTCTGTTTTACAGAAACATGTTCCCATCAAATGTGGTGGAAGCTTGTTTCAGAAAGGTAAGATTAGCCACGACATTACTGGTGTTATTTTTGCACCGTCAACAGAAAAGTATATTTGAACACACTTTTTATTCAGTATAAGACAGAATATTCCAGCGGTGATTCATCAGGAAGGTATCTGGGTGTATCCAATGAGACTGAGAAAAGTGAGTCCTTTCAGTTTTTTTGCTCTGTGTGTTGGATTCTTACCATCCATTTGTGCATTATAATGTAATTTCCTCCGGTAACATTGTTGTTATTGCAGTTATATAATTGTCTAAATGTCAACCGTTTCTCTTTGCCATACCGGCCAGCACCAGTGCCAGGGACTGCAGATGGCATTAATGTTTTGGGTCTGATGGTGTTCTCTGTCACTTTTGGCCTCATCCTGAGTTCCATGGAGACAAAGGGAAAGCCTCTGAGGGATTTCTTTATCTGCCTGAATAAAGCCATTATGCTTCTGGTTAACATAATCATATGGTTAGTAAATCTATAAACTATTTGTGCTCATTTCCCTTCAGTGTCTGGGCTTTGGTTTAGATTTTTTCCCTACATCAACGAATCGTCTCTGATGCATCTCAGGTGTTGTTTTGTCTTTCTAGTTTTTTTTTGTATCCTCTACGTTTGTGTATGCTGAGCACAATACAGTTTAATCGCAGGGTCGGTGGCTTTAGCTCGGCCTGTTTGCTGTTTTTTTCTTTGGCTTCTAATAAAATAGCTCAAGTCACTGCATCTGTTCTGCAGTTTGACCCTTCTCTCTATGGCAGGTATTCGCCGGTGGGCATCATATTCCTGCTAGCAGGACAGGTTGTGAAGATGACAGACGCAGAAGAGATTGGTCGTGAAGTTGCCATGTACACTCTCACTGTGATCGCTGGTTTGATAATCCACAGCCTCTTCACTCTTCCCCTCATCTATTTCACCGTGACACAAAAGAATCCCTTGAAGTTTATTGGAGGTCTCCTCCAGGCTCTCACCACGGCCTTTGGGACGTCATCCAGGTAGTGTTGCAGAATAACAAAGATTGGAAGTCGATAACCTTAATACAGAACTTTATACCTTAAGTTTCAATGTGTCACAGTTCTGCAACCCTGCCTGTTACCTTTCATTGTATGGAGGGGAATCACAACATGGACAAACAAGTGACACGCTTTATGCTCCCTATAGGAGCCACAATGAACATGGATGGGGCTGCCCTCTATGAAGCAGTGGCAGCTTTATTTATTGCCCAGGTCAATAACATGGATTTAAACTTTGGACAAATCCTTGTCCTCAGGTACAGTGTGGTTATATGACATTGATTTACAATACTGCCCTCATGATTTACAAAGCCATATCTTTAGTGTTTCAGAACAAATAATTTGAAAAGTCTGAGCAACAGGTAGTGTATGTAAATGTTTTTGTTATTGATTAACTTTGCTTCTTCAGTTTTTTTTATTTAATTTCAATTGATTTGACTCTGACTGACTTTGGCAAAATTACTGTCCTCAGAAGTTTGCACTGCAAGCAGCAGATATTTAACCTAAATTCATGGCTGATGAGGCTATAATTACATTATGATGGTATTTTTGGTTCCCTTGCTTAGTTTAATTGTCACAGCAGCAAGCACTGGTGCAGCTGGCATCCCTCAGGCTGGAATGGTATCCATGGTGATTGTGTTGGCGTCAGCTGGACTTCCCACTGAAGATATATCACTGCTCATGATTGTTGACTGGATTCTGTAAGTTAACTGATATATAAAATAGAAACACATTTAGAGTTAAAAGTAAATTAATATATTATAATTGAAAAAACAGATCAATGTGAAACACATGTAATGGGATGTTAAAATATTCTCTGTTTTGCCTTCCATTAAATGTACGCTGCTCCACATAGGTTTGTAAGCTCAGACTTTACCATCTCTGTGTCACTAGGGATCGTCTAAGGACTGCCACCAATGTGCTGGGTGACTGTATTGGTGTTGGCGTCGTGCAGCATCTTTCCAGACATGAGCTTTAGAGCTTTGGCTTGTCAGGGCCAACCATCGTGAACTTAAGTTCCCCCTCTGAGCTACACACAGTGATTCAACTAACTCCTGTTTTTGGTACATGATTTGAAGCTCTTGCACCATCTGCTGGAGGGAGGGTCAAGGTGACAGTGACCCACTTTCATGTTGAGAAGAACAGTTAGCACATTATAATTTGGGTTTGTAATTGAAAAAACACATGAATATGTAACTAAAGCACAAACGAATTTGTGTTTGACCTTAAAAATAATGACCTTTAAATAATGTTACAGTGAATAAAAAGAAACCTAAAAGCACTTAAAATCAACTTTCAGTTGGATTATGCTGTATTTCCCTCACTATCTCTTCCCTTTTTAATTCTTTTTTTCTCTTTTTATTTATTTTTTTTCTCTTGTTCTCATGTAGATATGATTCTTCTGAATTAAAAAGAATTCAAACTATACTAACAACATTGCATCATAATCACCAGGATAATCACCACAGCCAAGAGTAAAGTACACAACTATCTGTCACCTCCTCATTTCCAACTATAAAAATGTGAAAAATAGTTTTACTTGGGATTTATACTTTGAACAAATACTTTCCTCCTCTATGACAATAAAACCCTCTGAAACAATTTCTTTTGTAAGTCTCTTTTTGAAGGTTCCAGCATGTTTTAAATCGTAATGCTTTACTTTACTCAGCAGAAACGCTGTTTTGTTATTTAAAACCCTAAACACCTACATATTAATTTTAACTTTTACAAAAATATTTTTTTTGCATGATTTAACTCCATTGCAATGTGGTTCTATTAATGGAATGTATAAAACCGAAAACCTGAAATACGTTTTCATTTCAGGCAGTACATAGAGAACAGAAAAATGTGGCAGCTCCTCTGCTGGTAGATGAGCGCAGTCCGAGACAGACGTCACTCTGTGTTTACTGACATCACCCAGAGCTCCATGCAGCTGTGAGCAAATCATGAGAGATGGAGAGGGAGAGGAGGGACAACGGCACAACCAGCAAGCAGGAAAAAAAGGACTGGAGATCCTGTGGAGGAGGGGTTTGAACAAGAGTGAGAGAGGTTACAGTAGTTGGTGAGAAAAGCAAGAGAGAGATAGGAAAAGAAAGAGAGAGATCGCGACGAGATGCTGTTGCCAGGGAACAAGGCTGAAATAGAGGAGTCTGTCTTTCACAGCTTGCAAGAGGATGACAACTCAAGTAATGATGGATGCTAAAAACACTAAACGTGAGGATAACAGGTGATCCTGAGTCTGGGAAGCCTTACAGAATAAAAAAAGGTATGTAGTTTTGATTACATAACAAACATAACACAGCAAGCATACGGGTGACATCATCAGAAGGATTAGAGCCTGGGGTGGGGGCATTAGTGTTTGTGGAGGGAGGAGGGGTTAGGGGATATTAGCAGAGTCGAGACCAAGTAAATAGGAAGCAGAAAGAAATTAGTTAAAAGGACAGGGTGGGGATAATCCTTAGTCCAAAATTCAGCACAGGAGGATCTTCACGGCAGAGGAGGCTGAAAAGATGAGAGCAGGGTTATGTCTCATTCATGCTCTCCTCATCACTCTCCTCTCTACAGGAGAACACGCTCACTCTGCCTGCCTCCATTAGCAGCATCAGCAGGCAGAAAGGACTCTGCAGAAGCTTCAGTTTCTCCTAGGCACACCAGTGGGCCACCTCCTGAGGTAAACAGTGATGATCCTCACTCCACAGTTTTAAGGAGGAGCGAGAGCAGACGGGGAATTCCTCACAGGCAAACAGGAACGCTGTTAAGACGGCCAAGAGTACGGCCTCATCATTACAACATGTGAGTATCTTACCTAAACGGGATTTTCCTTAAAAGCTGGATAAAGCGCTGCTTTTCAGAGTGGATTCCACCGATGGGAAGATATGTTGTCTAATACAATAATACAACACAAAGATTATTGTTCAGTTCTGCCATCGTTTGTCATAGAAAACAGTTTGGCTTTTTAAATTTCTCTGGTTACTGCATGATGGCACTTGTGTCAGAACTGTATTTCTTAATTTTCTTTGTGTTTTTCAAGTTTTCCATGAAACCTTAAAAAAATGGAAAAAGTTCAGCTATGTTGCATTGTCATGACACCTTGATTACTTTTTTTCTCCAGTAAATCTATTCCTGTTCATGAAACTTCAAGCCATGAAAAAGCGAAAGAACCCTTTTCATAGCTGAACCTCTTCAGCAATGCTCAAATATTCTAATTTAGAATTTATTTGTCAGGTAGATTATGTAAGACACAAATGCATTTGTAATGTCAGTCTCCTGTACGAGTTTACGTACCATCTGTGAAACTAGATTTTGAGGTCTGGTAAGCACAGCACAGTCGATCTGAGATGGTCTCAGGGAAATAAAGGCAGCACTGCCATCTGGACACAAATCCCCACAAACACATGCTGCTGCATCATTACTTTGTGTCCATCAATCAGCGGTTCACCAAATGAAGGAACAGCTGAGCCTCGAAAAGTGGCATTTGAACACAGACGACAGATCACCATTGCTGATCATGTGAACGACTTTCTGTAAGAGAGGTTTAGCTTGAGGATTTGAAATGAAAGTGGGTTGGTGTTCCTCATCGGGTCTACGTCAAAACACTGGAACCAAACTCCTCCTCCTTTTCCGTCATTTAGAATCACAGTGCCACAGCATCAGGAACACCCCGAGGGTTTGCACCTTTTAGCCCACAACTGCGTCCCCCCCCCCTCGAATGGGCTGGTGTTAACGCATCAGTGCCATCTCAGTGGACAAATGGGCTCCAGAAAAGTCTGCTCCAGCGTGAACTCTGACTGGGGCAGGGACGTAGGAGGAATTCAAGTCTGTCCAGCAGCTATTTATGAGACAAAACTCACATAGTGTATGTCCAGCTCACGTCGGTCCATGTTTGTCCAAACACTTCATTAAATGAGTTCCCATCTGTTTAAATTATGCAAGATGTGGAAACGAACATCGGCTTCATTGAAGCATGTGGGAGCTGTTTGTGCTTGATGCCCTACAGGGACTGACTACCACATGAGCTATTCAGTGTTTTTTTTTGGTCACTTTCCTTCAGGGTATTGGCATAAAATTCTCAGGGATTTTTGTACTTGCTTGTGATGAAACTAGAGCAGCATGTTAAAAACTACTGACCATGTCGGACCTGTTAGTTTCTGCGAGTCTTCCAGTGTTGATATTTTTTTGTTTCTGTCTGTCGGCCACAGTGAGCTGAAGCCCTCCCAGTCCTCCCAGGCAGAGGATGGGTACAGCAGAGGCCACTTTACGTATGGACAGCATGGAGGTTAAGGACGAATGGCAGGATGAGGACTTTCCCAGGTATTTCTCAAAATTGTATGAGAGAGTACGCGGGTGCGGGTGAGGTTTGCCTGATTTGTGCACAGGCCGGGACAAACAGGTCGCGTTGTGATGGAAAGGCCCTCACGTGTGTGCCTTTGGGCCCACAGGAAGCAGGTGTGTGCTTTTTTTAAACGTAGCTGTGAGGAGACAGTATCAACTAGCAGCTGGCAAACAGAAAAAAGGAGTCACGCATCACACAGTGTACAGAAGTGGAAAATCAGCCTCCTACTTTTTTTCCCAGCAAAGAATGACAAAAATACCCTTCTGTTTACCTTCCCCATTTCGTCACACGTGCAATACAATGCATTTATAAAACTGGGGATGTTAGATTTGTTTGATGATAGTTGTAAATGTCTCATGAATGTGAGCTAATCTATCAATAAAAACATAAGAAAGAAGATACTTTAAAAGTTAATTTATTAGTTTCGTATTTTAGAAGGCAAGGCATCTTTTCTCCAGGATGCTTTTTGGCTGCAAACTCTTGCTCTTTTCCAATACTCTACCCTCTCTATCTTCTCAAACTTGACTACATAATAACAACAATTACGTCTGTAGCTCCAGCAGCTAGCCCAGACTCGTGATCTTTTGTCATGTTTTTAAATGAATGTCTCCCTTAATGTCTGTGTGCTTCCTACAGTGATGGTGTTGTTTACTATAATCTGGCTCTCTTAGCCCCATACACTGAGAGTTCAACTGTCTCCATAACACTTGATAATATAAGAGGAGAGTTCATAATTATTGGTGGTGTTTTCTCAAGCACCACCAGTTCTCAGCTACATCACCATACGGGGTCTCAATTGTTAATTTATTTTACTTCTGATTTGTGTGTTTTCTTCTCTACAGGCCACTGCCAGAGGATGGAGATATTGATTCCTGCGGCCTCACAGACAACAGAACCAGTAAGGAGAATATATGTATGCGCAGCATTAGATTATTTCTGTCTACCTCTGCCTGCACATTCACTGTCCTGCTGGTTTAGATCCTCCCACAACTCTGAATGTTGGAGAGTCCATGACTCAACAGAAGCGTCGCACCCTGGTTGCCCCTGACATGAACCTGTCCCTGGATCAGAGCGAGGGGTCGGTGCTCTCTGATGACTTCCTGGAAACCCCCGACGACCTGGACATCAATGTTGACGACATCGAGACACCCGATGAGACTGACTCACTGGAGTTCATCAACAATGGCAACGAACTGGAGTGGGAGGGTGAGACATTTTTCAGCTTTTCATTTATACATTTAGATTGTCTAAAATTCTTAAAGGTTCCTTTTAATGATAGTTTAAGCGGATATAAAGTATGCTGTATTCTGAATGAATAGTTCTGCAAAATGCTATACCTTCATAAATTGTTTTTTTCTACCAAATCTAACCAGCACCTTTCGCCTATTGTCTTGTTTTCAGATGATACTCCCGTGGCCACCGCCAAGCGTCTTCCAGGTGAAAGTGAAGAGGAGAGAGATTCCTCTGGCCGTCTGTGGCGAACAGTTATAATTGGCGACCAGGAACAAAGGATTGACATGCAGGTCATCAGACCGTACCTGCGAGTGGTCACACATGGAGGTTTGTTAGAATCTGTGTGGGTTTATAATACAATTTACAAACTTTGATAGAATCATATAGACCATTGTCTATTGTCTAACCAGTGTTTTGCTGCCTCCTGTGGCTCTAATTGTTTTCTCACATTCAATAAAAAAAAATTCAAGTGAATGTAATTTACGGAAATAGTATATCTTTCTGTCAGGGCAGTTTAAATTATTTATATCTTGTAGAAGACAAAAAGCATTGAAAAAATGTTGCAAATGAACAGAAATTTTTGGTCCTTCATATGAGTACATAAAATAAACTTGTTACGTTCAAGCTGATGTTGTAATATAAAAGGATTCAAAGCCATTAAGGGATCAACACAAAGCAAACATAATTTGCACAAATCAAATGGCAAAAAATCAATCACTACAATAATAGCCAATCACTTATATGGCAAGAAAGTTTAGATTTGTCAACACCAAGTGTGTTTCTGTCCTTTCTCAGGTTATTACGGGGAGGGTTTGAACGCCATCATCGTCTTTGCTGCCTGCTACCTCCCTGACAGCAGCTGTGAGGACTACACCTACATCATGGAGAATCTCTTCCTGTATGCGCCTGTGATCTCTTCTTCTGTGATCCGGCTTTTTTTCAGCTTCAGAAGTCACTGAAGTCCTTTAAAATAGAAATGTTTATATAATGTCATATTCCTTTTTTAATTGTTAATATATTTTCATTAAAATGCTGTAAATTGTGATTAAATGACTGATAATTTGTGGCCTTTTCATTGTTAAAATAAGCAAGAAGGCCCAGATGGAGATTCTAAAGCTATATAGCTGCATGTTACTTTATATTCAGTTGAGCCCTCCTCAGTTGGACTGCATGCTTTTATAAAAACCCAATTTAATCTTTAGCCATAGTTTAAACTAAGCTGATTGATTTAGTCTGTTGCTTTACCCCGAGTCTGTTTCTCTGTTGTCAGGTATGTTGTGAGCAGTCTGGAGTTGCTTGTGGCTGAAGATTATATGATTATATACCTGAATGGAGCCACTCCTCGCAGGAAGATGCCTGGAATCAGCTGGCTGAAGAGATGCTACCACATGATTGATAGAAAGTAAGAAAACAGCACCAGAATAGTTTGTGGCAAATCAATTTACATTGTTGCTATCCAGAATAATAATGAACGGAAATCAATGGGAAATTGAATGAGCTAAAACCTGTTTGAATGCCTCCCACAGACTGAGAAAAAATCTGAAGTGTCTCATCATTGCTCACCCCACATGGTTCATCCGGACTGTTCTGGCCATCTCGAGACCTTTCATCAGGTGAAAATTTTTTTACTATCCATGGGTCCACTTATTGAAAGCATGTAGCCTAAGATTTTGAGGAAAGAAATATTTTAGATCAGTTAGGAAGTTTTTCATGTGTCATTCGGTGATCAAAACATTTGTTAAAAATGAAAATGTCAATCTTCGCAGAACGTTTGGTGGCAGAGGGCCTCTTGTGAGAGAGATTTTCAGATAAAACGGTTTGTGAAAATAACGTGATGCTGTTCTTGTTTTTCTTCAGTGTCAAGTTTATGGATAAGATCCGATATGTTCACACCCTTGAAGAGCTCGGCCAGTTAATTCCCATGGAGCATGTGCAGATCCCTGAATGTGTGCTGCAGTAAGTACAGTCAACCACCAGGGGTCACTGTTGAAACGCCGCACAACTCTGTTCCACTTTCTGCATGTACTGCCACCACACAGCAATAACACCTGGAACTCATTTCTGCTTCACAATGATCATGGCAGCATCAGCTAACCACGGTTTATAGACGTTTAGTCAGCATGCAGATTACTGTGTTGATCTGATATCTATTCTATTCAAAGTTACCTCTGTTAATGATTAAAGGTATAACCAAGTTGGGGGACACGATCAGCTCTGTTGTGCTTTGAGGTGATTTTTCAAATCTCCTAATTCAGGTCCTCTTAGGGGAAAAACTGTAACCTACTTACCTACTTTGTATCGTGCCACGTGCTATTCAAAGCCCCAAAATGTTACGTAAGAAGAAGTTTAAGCCTCTGCATAGTTAAATATAACTTTTTTATGTTGTTATTAGTCGTGGTTGCTTAGGTTTAGTTACAATAAATATTTCTCATCAGCTGGAAGATTCAAGATTGGTTGTTCAAAAATAGCCAACATATTATTAGGCTCTTAAGATTTCTATTTCAACAGGTTGGTCTCTTCCAGGATTGAAAAACCCCCATCTGTGGGACAAAGGTTTCACTGAGCCGACTGCTGAATATGACAATTAATTGCAGCTACACTCATCAAACATCTTGTGGAGATTAGGAAGGCATGAAATTACTATTTCGTCTCACAGTTGTCTGCTTAGATTAATTAATCTGTTCATGCATTGAGCACTCCTGTAAAGTTAATAAATGGTTTATACATATTTTGCATTGAACTTTTTAGGGATTAAAAAGATTTATGATTCTGGCAATCACTGGTGAATTTGAAGAAGGACAAGAGATTGTTTTTGTGCACCTGCATGTAATGAACCATTGGTTTTTCTACAGTCAAATTGTTCAAGCAATTTGCCTTCATCTCTTACAGATATGATGATGAGAAGTTAAAAGCACAAAAGGAAAGGTGAGCAACATACTTATTCTTGTGATTGGGGTGTAAAAATGTTTTCCTGAACATACTCTCTTGTTTACAGACTTGAGAAAGAACATCCGCAGACCAACTCAAAACTACCCAAAGAAAGGTGATTTTATAGTAATTACAATCGCACGCACATAACTACAATTCACAAAATGCTTTTCAACCAACTTCCTTCATTTAAACTAATTTGTATACGATAGTAAAGCAAAGAAGATTCTCATACTACTATTATTAAAATAAATACTTTTGTTTCTGCTACCGTATAGATGGAGAACATTAATATTTTATATTAGCCCATGGATTAATTTTAATCTTTTGTTTCCAGGCCAAAGTCAATGATAACAGATGTTAGCCATGGCATCTGACATTAAGGTAGGAAGTCCCACTCATTCAAATGCCCATTAACTCCGAAGGTTGGTTTATAATGTTTGTAACTTATCACTCACAAACATTTGCTTGCGTGAGCAAAAGACACACGATACAATAAAGCATATGCGGGACATAACCTTTCCAGTATTTTGGGTCTTTCGTTAGAGATCCAAAGGTCACCTGTCCACACCAGAGTCCCAAGATCCAAACTGTCTACAATTCAAAACGTTAAATATTCTATCCAAACAGCTTAGACGTAACCAGGTACTGTAACAAATCTGATTACAAACCAGGAATACATCAATGATACAAAATCCAGTATTTTTTTGTCACTGCACCCTAAAAGAGATTAGAGCATTGACAACAATTATTTAACACTGTATCATTGATTACTTTCAGACATGACAACCGGCTAAGTCATGTTTTGGGTTTTGAAATTGAATCAATGAAATGTTAACTAATCCTCAAACAGGAGCCCCATGTTACATAAAGACCAGCTGGTTGTCCTGTCAAACCTGCCTGCACATAACACATCCATTCTATTTTTACTGACCTTTACTTAGGTTTATGCAATTGATCCACCCTGCCTGTCATGAAATCTGGGGAAATACCCGCTTTGAGTGGGTTAGGTTGATTAAGGTACAGATGATTCATTTAGATTCCCAAACCCCGTGGTGCTGTCCTGTGAGCCCGATCATGCCCGGCCATCATATATCAAAAGCGAGAGGACTGGCTGACATCCCAGGAATGGAGACAGGCACTGTCCCCCGACAACATGATATGTGTCGAGTTGGATTTAGATTAGTTCAAACTGACACACTGCCAAATCTTAACACTACATTAGTTTTATTAAACAAATGTTTATGAAATCAGTCTATATAACTGTGTGTGCAATCATTATAAAAAGAAAGCTAACCTTTCTGTAATCACATTACAGGGCTTGAGTTGGAGAGCCGATGGGAGACTTTGATTACAATAGGAACCAGCATCGCAAGCCTCGTGCACAGGACAAAATCCCCTGAAAGGATCTATAAGCTGCAGGACAATCATTTCTCAACACCTCTCTTGATCAGTTTTTGCTCCTTACAACTGAAAGATCATCTTCACCAGCTTCAGTTTAAAAGTGTCTGCTTCCTGCATGCTAAACTAAGGTCTATTCTGCAGCATAACTTCAAATATTTCTAGCTAAACATAAAAGTTAAGCACATGTACATACTTGTAATATATTTTCAAAAGGGGTGTTTGCACATAAATGGCATGGGGTGCATTTGATGTCATGGATGTTTACAGAAATCATATGTGCAATGACATTGTTTTTTCAAATGTATGGTAATTGTCACTGATGCAAAAGTGTTTTTACAGTTTCAAAGTTTTCCAGAGTTGAGTATGCAGGTGGCATGCTTGTTTGTATTCTTCCCTCATTTGGTATATTTTTTGTCATATACATATATAGTACTTTTACAAAACAGGAAGCAAATGTGGATTTGAATTAAATTAAGTATATTTAAAAAGAGGCCGATTATTTCTTTAAGTGTTATTTATGAAAATGTGCCATTTAATGTTTGTAAAAAAAAAACTTAAAAAAAAAGAATAAATTGTTAAACTGAAATTAATGTTGTCATAATTTTTAACCGGAATCTTAACTCAAACAGACCAGTGTGTTACAATTGCATTATTGTTTGTATTTAGTATCTCTTTGCCTCTTGTTCCACTTTGGTCCAGAATGCTTCAGGCAGTTAAGTTATTGGGGGGGGTCTGATCTATGAATGTGCTGGCTGTGTCAGTTGATGCTCTTTGTGTCAGCTGACTGTTCTGCTCGTTGCGTGTGTCATCTGGGCTTGATACCCTTGAAGTGACCGCCCTAACCTGTCAATGTGAAAACAAGGTACTTGCACAGTATATCAGTTTATATACATATATTGCGTAAATAACCCCATCTGATTAAGATGTTATTCATTTAAATCAACCATTTTAATTTGCATTAAATGTTTGATTTGTTTCATTTTAAAGTAATACTTTGAACTTGTTTGGCATGCATGCACCATTTTTTTTAACTTTTCAGGATTCAGTGTAGATTAAAGGAAACCATCCTTCTGTCATGTCCACATTAAGAGCTTGCCTACATTCATATATATACTGACTTTGCTGTAAACTAAAACCCCAGTTCTTCTCTAAATTTAAGAGAACAATTTAATACATTTGTTACATGGAAAATATTTTCACAACAGTCTTCAGTTACAGCAACGTTCTCTGTCTGGAGTTATGTAATGTCCTTTTGGGCGCACAAAATTCCATTTCAACATTTTCTCTCACCTTATTTTGCTCACAGATTAATCAACCTCTGTTTGCTGTCTTTTTTCTTCTTAGTGTGGGAAAATTCTGGCAGCATTCTTTCATAACACACACGCACACAAAATAATATCAAGCCTTTCAACGTTTTCTTTAAATTAAACATTGTAAGTAATCTCTTATTGGGCACTAGAATTGTGTTTAAAAAGTCAGATGTAAGCTTTGATACAATAGATATAGCATAAATGTGTCTGTCTTGTGACCAGGAGGGAACGTGTGGGTGCTTCTCGTGTTGGACCACATGGTTGGGCCCCCTGAAGCCAGTTTGAGTCTGTATGGGTTTTTTTCTGTTTATGAACATACAAGCCATTAATCACTTTGTGTCAGCAGGCATCACTTTTCCACTGAGTTTGTCCTGCCAATGAAACATGACACAAAGTGCTCCACAAGCTGGCACTCAAAGTTCACTACCTTCACACCTTCATAACTCAAGCGATAAGAGCGGTAGTAAAATTATTTCTTCACATGCTTTTATTTACTGTGTGCAAATAAATCTGCAAACAACTGATGGCATGTAACAATAAAGCCTGATAAGCAGCAGGTGCGTGTGCTCATAAAAAAAAAGGTGTTTTATTGTTCTTTTGAGAGGCTGTGGTCAGATGGCGGGCTGCCGTGTACTTTAAATAGTTGCATCAGAAATATGCGTGACGCAGCAGTCAGACACTGTCAACTAAATATAGAGCTCCCGGTTTGTGCTTGCCCAGATCTGTCCAAGCAAAGTTGTATGGTGTGAGACAGATATCCAAGAACATTCACTATGTAAGGAATTATGTTTTGTTTATTTACTGCATTATGACTGAAGGGTTGGCCGCTCTTCCCAGACAGTGTGCTATCAAGGATAAATCCCCTGTTTGATAACTAAAAAAATGAACCTAGACTGAGCCTTGCAGACTGCAAGACTATGGATATGAAATTTAGCCCACGTCATCATCCCCTCTGACGCATTGAATAGAATTTTGGTTCCTTCCCAAGTAAGGATTCGGTTGGCTTTTTGCAGAATCCACCTCTCAGCTTCTCTGCCATTCATTAGGACGTGTGTCCAAGAACTCCGTAGGATGTGAGATTTTAGTAGCATGTGGTTGACCCCTGAGAGCAGGTGCAAAATTGGGGATCTACTTTCATGCAACTGTGCGGCAAAAGTCTCGCTTATGTCATTGGTGCTGTTGGCTATGGAGTAACGGCTTATTGGCCGGTGGGAAAGGGAGGTGATTGGTTTGGTGGATTGTGACGCTGCACTGACATCCTTTATATGCCACGCGAAGAGATTGTCTATCAATGAAGTAGTAAAAGGGGGGAACATCTGTGGTGGAGGAGAAGGAAAGGACTTTAGTGGTAGCCTTTTGACAGACTGTTCTGGCTGGGTTCCCTGCCTTTACTTACTGAATTCAAGCAGTGACCAATACACCCAAAAAGGAAAAAATGAAGTTCATCATTGGCATTGGAGGGTAAGTTCAATCTATCTACTCGCTCAGCTGTTTGTTAATGGATTTTCTTTAAAAACATGGGACATAACTTACTTCTATGTGACATTAAATTCAGAGTGACCAACGGTGGGAAGACCACTTTGACAAACAGACTACTAAAGACATTGCCCAATTGTTGTGTGGTGCATCAGGATGACTTTTTCAAGGTAAGATTAGGTCTCCCTTCTTTAAGTCAGAAATTTTAACTTCATAGCTACAGTCACTGTTTTAACTTTTAGCAAGCTTTAATTTTCACCTATTTCATTTGCTACATTAAAGTTGCCTTTTAAGAGATCTTATACTAAGAATTAAGAAATCACCAGTCTGACCTGCAGATGTCCTGCCATCGCAGCAGCCTAGTAACATATCTGGCTGATTGTGTCCTGGACAGCCAATGAAAGGGCTGAGCATCCCCACTTAAAGTCAGACATATTTTGCTTAAAAGACGTCTGGAGATAACATCTTCTCAAGATGTTAGGAAACGTTTTCCCCTCTAATTTTGTTACTAATTTGCACCAAAAAACATTTTTTCAAAAGCATGCGCGTTGATTTTGTCTTTGAAGAACATTTATCTGAAGCTTATGAAGCTAAAACAAACTAAAAGAGGTGACAAAGGTCATTCCCACTCACGTGCAAAGCCCTAAGACAGGGTAGAAGAAGACAGGTTGGAACAGCTGAAAGTGTTAAGTTAGGAATGGTAACATCGAGGGAACCTATTGAACCCGCGATAAATTTCACGCCGCGTTCGCTTTTGGTGGAGAGGAGTCCTTGACTTGTCCTGTCCAGGTGTGACCAGCTACGATTGGTTACTAGGTTGCAGCAATGTTTTATTGGTGACTGTTATTTCAGAAACCCGATCAAATAGAAGTCGGGGAGGACGGCTTTAGACAGTGGGATGGTAAGAATGGATTTCGCATAGGAAAACCCTGCAGTAATGTACTTTTTCTTTCCTGCACATTTCTTTAGTATGGTAACCAAATCAATCCTAAACTTTCTGATATTATTTCAAATTTTTGTGAATGCTACACACATTCACTAATCATGACTAATGTGTGAACAGCACATTGGTGAGAAGTGTTGGTTTTAATGTGTATTGAAGTCGGCTCCTCTCTTTTCTCTCCTTGTTCTGCATCAGTGATCACCGCTCTGGACATGGAGGCAATGGTCAATACTGTGAAAGGCTGGCAGGAAAACCCAGTCAAGTTTGCACGCTCACACGGTGTAACGCTCTCACCCGAAGCAGAAGAATCCGACTCAGGAGAAAAGGGGATTCATATTCTTATCGTGGAGGGCTTCCTGATCTACAACTACAAGTAGGTCACCATACTCACTTTTCTGCACGGACCCCTTAACCTCTGCAGCCTCTCACTGATCCGAGTTCTGATTCTCCACTGCAGGCCACTGATTGACACCTATGACAAATGTTTCTACATTTCCATTCCTTATGAGGAGTGCAAAAGGAGAAGAAGGTAACAATCTCACTAATTAACTTTCAGCAACTTCAAGAGAAGTCAGGAGACGCTTTAATCAGTCTTGAATGGCTCTGTCTCAACAGTACAAGAACATACACAGTCCCCGACCCCCCTGGCCTGTTCGATGGCCACGTCTGGCCCATGTACCTGAGGCATAGGAAAGAAATGGACAACAACTGCAGCAGTATAGGTGTGTAAAATCATTTTTTTCATGGAAATATCAGTCACACTCAGGTGTTCTTCGAATATCTGCATACTTTAAGCTCTAAATTGCCTTTTTGTGCGCAGAGTATCTTGACGGAATGACAACGAAGGAAGATATCTACAACAAAGTTATTGAAAGTGTTCAAAACTCACTGCTGAACACCTTATAGGTAAAAATAAGTTGTTTTGCCCCAGAAATTTTCTTGAAATGATGTATAATCGTAAACAAACGTGAGTAACCTTCCTCCCATTCTCTGTTTCTACAGCAGGAGGACCTGACAGCAGATTGTGTATAGACTTGTAAATATAATATTGAGAAAATGTGTAACATCCTTTGGATACTTCTAGTCTGATTTGTAAATAGACAATCATGTAACTTATGAACAATTACCGGCAAAGGTGTTGTGTTTTGTATAATCCTGTGTAACTTTTTCTAAGATAAGCTACCTCTGGTCTGCCCAGTGTTTGTAACATCAGTAACTGATCAACACTCTGATCTTGTTCTACGTGACAATGTATCGTCCACTGGAGGAGGGATTTGCATTTTACAACTCAAAGAAACATCTGAATCCAGTTAATGTTTCCTGTTTTTCTTCCTACGGGGGCTCAATAAAAATGCACACCCATTTTTGTTCACAAGAAACATCATAAACTTGATGTTTTACAGTGTGCAAACTGAGAGTGAATGATAACATCTTACCACTCCTCTTTAGGTTTCCTTATAACGAGATAAGATTGTTTGTCATACAGTAGTAAAAACAGTGAAAGAACAGTTCCTCAAAATGACTTTTTTATTTCAAATGACTAAAATTACTTTAGAAGAACTGCAACTTGATAATTCTAGGGAGGAATAAAGAAGTGACTAAGTTAAATTTCTTCTTTACTGTGACTCCATAGATTAGGACCAATACAGACAAAAGAACCAAACAGCTAATTCCCATGAAGCTTCATAGATTTACACATTCAAGAACAAAAATACCCATGAAACTCATGTCACTTGGCTTTGTTAAGTTGGTTTCTGGGTTTTCATGGTTTCAGATTAAAGATGTGCCTGCCAAAATCTTTTACATCAAATAAACACAATTAATCATACCAGACATCACAGAGCAGCATTATGTGACGAGCATCAAAACAACTTTGCCCCTCGAATACCATGTTTAAGCCATAAGGAAACCAGTTTCTACAGTTTAGGTTTACGGTTACAGCAGTTTAACTTTGCATTACTGAAAAGCATAAAGTTGTATCATCAGTCTGTAGTATTGATGTTGCCTTCCACATGTTGTCATCAGTTATCAGAGGCCCACATGACAGGGACATGAGCAGTGTGAGAAAGCCGTGTTGGCTCTCTCTTCTTCTGCTCTGAATGTGCGTTTCAATCTTATGAGTGAATATTTTTTCTTGTCCGGTCAAGTTTCAAAATCATACTAAATGCAAGGAAGGTACTATATCATAATAGTTGTTTGGATTTTATCTATGAGCTTATACAATGGTTTCACTTATAGAATCATTGCTGCTTTTAATGCTGTGAAGCTCAGAAGCATTCAGCGCAACAGCTGATCCAAAAAAAAAAAGAAAAAACTCAAAATGTCACTTTTTTCTTGGACTTTCCGCATGCACTACATAATGCGACATAATGGTTAACTTTACGTAGTTTATTGATTAAATGTCTGGGAATCTTCTTAAAGTCCAATCCAATTACTGATTGAATTCAGTTGTTGATTGTTACATTGCACAGCTTTCTTTTTTATTTTCGTCGTATCATTCCTTTGTCATATAAAACAAAACCTCTATTTGTCCTCTATTTGTTTTAGTCAAGGGTACTAAACCTAAAAATTTGCCCAATTTCTGATGTCTGCTTCAAGTAGACATGAGTGAAAGTCCATGTGCTTTTCACTGGTGGGTTTTCACCTTTACTAAGGAGTGAAAGTCACCCACATTGCTCATCCCTCAGCCAACAGTGTCTGCACAGAAATGAGGCAAGACACAGAGCAGTGCGTTTTCACTTTTTATTTGATATTAACATATCAAAAATCAAGTGAACAATGCGGCTATTACAGGGACTGTTTCTCGGCAGATGACAATAGGAAATCTTTTTTTTTTCCAAAAAATAAATGACAAGCCAAGATAACAAATGCGTTTCTACATTTTTAACAAAAGGAAGTTTTCACAATTTTGCCGTCAGTCTGATCACACAGTTCACCTCCTGCTGTGTTACTTTATGGGAAAAGAGCTCCTGGCTCAGTCCCAGGACTACAGAGGGCGTGTTAGGGGGAGTTCAGGGTCTTGTGATACATCTCTGAGAGTCTTTACATACCATTGGTTGGCCAGAAGCAGAATATAGCTGTTCTGCTGGTGTATATTTAGGCTATAAGTGTCTGTAGTGTCAGGGGAACAAATTTAACAAATGTACATCTAATTTCTAATTGCAACACACCCACTTGAAGCTCCACAGCCAGGTCTGACTCAAGGGCCAGTCCCCTGTAACACCACCCAGTAAGGTGAGAACCAGGGTGGCATTTGCTCCTACGTCCCCGGCAGGCATGGAAAACCCACATGGACAGCCAGGACGTCCATTTAAGGAATGAGAGTCAGTGACATATGAGATAAGCACCTGTCAAATGTCACCCTGTGTGTGTGGGTGAGGGCTCTGAGCCATGTGAACAGTTGTGATCGTGGCACAGAAAGAATGACAGAAATATTCATGATGGCCTCATTAATAGGTGCAAGTGTGAACAACTGGATCCTTTTTAAAAAAGTGATTTTACAAGACTTTGCTCTTAAATGCAACACATAAGTGTGTATTTTATTGACCGTAAAGATATATTACTACATAACAGACGCTGCAGAGCCTTCGTGGTCTTTGAAACCTGTTCCGTGTTCTATGATTTATTTGTTTATTTGATCTTTTTATGTGTCAGCCATGCTCCTGCTCAATGTTAGAAAGCAGAGTTTTCCTCGTTTATATGGAAACTATCAAAAAATACTTGTCTTTTAATTAATGTGTGATCAGAAACTGCTTCTCAATAGATTTGTAATAACATCAAAGTCACACCAAAAAGACAAATTACCTTGCACTGGGAGCTGATATTTTTCCATTAAAGAGGCTTCATCCACCACCTTCATTTGTTGAATTGTAATGTATTCTGATGAGTTTTAATGTGGAAATATGAGGGAAAACCTGTCTGATGGCTTCTGGTTTTCAGCCTATTGCCTAAAAGATTGAACATGTTTTTTTTCTTTACGTTTGTGAAAAAAACATGGACTCTTCTCATAATGAAAAATACTTTAAAATAAATATATCAAGAGATATTTTTCCCCATGAGGACATTGAATGTTTAATGTATTAATTAAAGTCTATTGTCATTTTTTATATATAGAAAGCTTTTTTAGGTCAAGGGGGAAGTCAAAGACATTATTTGATTAAAAAAAGAAATTTAAAAAGTATAAGCTTGTCCTCCTTTTATGGAGTTCCCTAACATAAATTTACTTTCATGCTTAAAATATTTGATCAGTGAACTGTAAAGAATTCAACATAAATAGACCAGAAGTGGTTTATCTTATGATAGAGCTGTGATCAGTTAAGCTATTAAATTTTAACCTCAATTTTATTTTCCAAGAAAAGATGTCAGTACATCAACACAGATACTTTGCCCTTCCTTCCAATCAAAGAAATAAGATCAAGATAAGTCTTCAAACAAAGACTTGTGACTTAATCTTCAAACATAGGAATGGCGAAAATTATATTTCTGGAAGTGACCATAAAACGGTGTCAATAGATCACATATTAATACTCTCAACACTAATTTGTCACGTGTGGGTTTAAGAAAACGTGAACATGGATATAGCAGCATGCTGCTCAAACCTGAAACGTGAGCAGATCTCATCAGGCTGCTACCGGTAAAGGTTAGTCAGAAAAAAGCACGACATGTGTCTCCAGAAACCCACTGATCTTCAGCCGTGTTCTGCCCAGTCACTAGAGTCACCAGTCCTTCTACTGTCATTCAAGCATGACTAAAAGATTTATTTATATTTGTTGTTTTATAGACTAACTAAACTTCTGTTTAACTGTAGAGTTCATTGGTCTTCATTTTTTTCACATAGTTTTCCAGCATCTCACCTGCGTTGCCTCCCCAAGATCTGTGGTAAACCCTCTGGATCTATCATTTTATTCTTCAGAGTGGCAGTGTGAGGCCTCAGGGGAAGACAACAGGTATATTCCAAGTAGGGGAGGTTTCTTGTAGCAAAACCATTTTAAGATCATCATCTTCGTTAAATCTCACAAGAAGCAAAGCTGTGAGCAGCCCTGGGTACCTAGATTCATGGAATAAGATATATTCAAAGTGTACAAGAATTAGTTTTTCACTCAGGGAATGTTCTGCTGCTGCAGTTGCTGCTATAGGTTCACCATGAAAAACAACCAGAAACCCATTTTTATTTCCAAGCACTCCTAAGTTACAATAAAAGTTATTCTTTATGGCAAAATTTGTTGTGATTTGTTTACTTCCAGGTCAGACACACAAGAAAGACTTAATTCAACATTAATACTTACTGGCTATAAAATGTGGCTTACATGTCCTGCTTGGTAGTCTTGTGCCAAACCAGTGCTCCGGATCCACGCCTCTTATAAAGAAGTAGTGTTCCAAACAGCTGGCTGGGCGGTGCTGGAATTTGGAACAGGAGAGGACTTCTTTGGCTAAAAATAGAGCAGCTCACCATCGTGATGCCCTATTTGGCAGATATCCCCCTGTGTGATTTATCGAAGAGGTGACGAAAACTGTTCTCTGCAAGACTTCAGAGAACTTATACCATTTATGTTCTACACCAAAAATGATCATTGACGACGATGCCACTAAATATCTGGAGTCTGAAGTCTATAGAATTTGAATAAACAGAAAAAATTCATGGAAGAAATTACTAAATCAAATAATATTACCAAGTATCAATAAAAAATACCAAATTGAAAATGAAAACAATAGCATATAAAGCATATCTGATAGATAGATAGATAGATAGATAGATAGATAGATAGATAGATAGAT
>JABUIW010000217.1:2525851-2741301 GCA_013363375.1 Menidia beryllina
CTACATACTGAAATGTTGACGGAGGCTTTGAGTCCCAAACCCCTATTGGATAACAAATGTAACAGCGCCGACTTGTGGAAAACGTTTCTAAAAGTATGAGACCAATAGACATGAAATGCAACTTTTTCTTACTTGTTGCACAGTGATGGGATGTTTGACCGATGTCGTTTGTGTGAGTTATTTTATTCCAATCCAAAATGTTTCTGAATTTCAATTTGTTTATAGTCTTTTACAATGATCATTAAAGTCCTCATTTTAATTTTGTGTAAGCGATCAGTAAGACAATGGTAGGCCCAGAGACTAGTTTTCATTTGAATATAAATGGCCTGGTAACTCTGGAATGACTTTTACACTGGTGCGTAAAATGTACTCAGCAAACATCGATTACTTAAGTAACCAAGCTCCACCACGGCAGGGGATGGGTTAAACTTTCTTTCTAGAAGTTAGACTGGAAAAAAGTAAATGAGAAGAAAAAGGTATCAGCCCTCCTCTCTCTTTAGCCCTCCTGAGAGGTGGCATGTTGTTAAATGTGAGAGTTAGAACTGAGAGCCCTGTTTGATTTTTTATCAGCAATACCACCACCATTTGTCCACGTGATTTATGCAGTAGTTACTGACAATCCGGGAGGATATTTTCTGATTTATTGTCATGGCAACATGGTTCCTTGTGTTTTTCTACTTTTTTCAAGGACTACCTTCCATTATCTTTGGGCAGCAGCGCACAGCTGGCCCTTGGCGGCACCGTATTCAGTGGGAGAACAACGGGCAGGTTTACAGTTTACTTAGCACTGGGCCAGAGTTCCAAGCCCCGGTTCGGTCCAGAACCCTGTCGAGGGTTTATGTTAACAGCAGGGGGGGTGACACCAGCAGTAATGGACCAGGAGTGTATAGCAGAGCCAGGCAGGCTGAACCCAGAACCGTGCCAAGAGCTTCTGCCCCAGGACGCGATGTTAGGCAGTATGTCATCCTCAATAGCCGAGAGTCAGGGGCCAGACCTCGGCACGAAAGCCCTCCCAGCGCGGGAGCAGATAACTATCAAGGCTCGCAGCGCTTTAATGGTCAGCACATCAACGTTTCACCGGGAACTTCAACAGATTTCACAAACAGAAGAGAACTTGTGGATAATGTAGCACGACACTCCAGAGGAGGAGAACCAGGGCTTGATGCGCAAAACCAGCTTTTACGCACGGGCCCTGGCGCGACGCACGTCTCCCGGCAACCTGAGCAGACGGATCACTCCATCTCCACGCGCCTGTCAGCGCTGGAGACTGAGTCCGGGGCTCCTGCCCGGCTACCTGAGAGTGCCGATCGTTCAAACGAGGCGACTGCTGATGGAGAAAACATGGTTAACGACGACCCTCGAAACCCTTTCAAAAGCCACAGGAATTCTGTTTTCTACAACGTGTATCCGACAAGAGGCAGGGCCCACACGCATCGTCCACCTGGCGCAGGATATGTGACAAGATATTTCCAAAATGGTGAGTCAAGTGGACTTTTCGTGTTAAATGATTTCAGTTTACAGTGTTTGAAAAATAACTATCGGGAGCTTGTGTGGACATTGGAACTTAAAGTGCTTTAAGAGATTTCAACTGTTATTTCACTTCTACTGAGTTAAAATAAACTAGACTGGCATGTAGATTAAGAATAATAATTCAAACTCCTAATAGTCTGCCATGAAAAGTTGTTTTTATGCAAGCAAAATTAAAAAACAAAACAAATATGAATTCTTTCCTCAAACAACTTGAATCTGAATATTTAAGCCTGTTCAGCCAGCAACAAACATCCTTCTGCCCTCCTGCACTGCAGCAAGGACAGGGGGTCTATTTTAATGTCCTTTAAAACAAAATCTTTGGATTATATTTCTGGGGGAAAGAATGCATGGCAGTCACTCTGTTTAATTTGATTTGAGAACAGTAACATGTGACTAATTAAATTAAAACAAACCAAATTCATTCAATCTTCAGTATCTAAAAATTGTATATCTGTCTGCCATATTACCCAAATTGTACAGCTGTGGGACAAGGAACATGTTTTCTATGGTCTATCAAAAAAATTTTTTTCCAGTGTCTGTTGAGAAACAGTTTAATATAAGTGACTTGGACAAAGGACACTTGGCAGCACAGACTGGAGGCAGAGAACAACACCTGGATTTTTTATTTCCTCAACAGAAAAGAAAATCTATGTATTCACTTGTAGGAAGAGAAGTAATCATGAAAACTAAAGATGTTGCTAAACTAAGAAAATAATTTATGAATGATTGCTGAGTCATTTTAATTACATATATGTGAAACCAAATGTAAGTAAAACAAATCAAATCAAATAAGAATGTTTTTGACTGGCTGAAAGATGTTGGGTGCCTTAAAGTCAAAAACTTCCAGCATGAGTTGAACATCTCAGAGGATATCAGCTTCCACTCTGAAAACCAGTTAATGGAGGGACTGCAAGAACAACCTGTACAGTCTGCAAATAGAAATGTCACATTCAAAGTAATTGAAAAAACAAGACAAGAATTAGGCAGATTCATTGGCTAATTACAATCATCCATCCATCCATCCATCCATCCATCCATCCAGTATCGTTACCGCTTATTGCCTAATCAGGTCGCGGAGAGAACTGGAGCCTGTCCCAGTGGTCAATGGGCAATAGGCGTGGTATACCCTGGACAGTCGGCCAGTCCATCGCAGGGCAATAATTACAATCAATTTCCCATAATACATGGCAACGGTCTCACTAAATATGTTATTTTATTAACTCTTTTATTCTTTATTTACTCTGTAATCAATCAATTAATTGTCATTAATATGGTCCCAGCCCCTGATATATACATATATATGTATATATCAGTGTGGATTGTTTGAATATTCAAAAGATTGTTTACACAGATTTTCATTTTCGTTTTTAAAAAAAACAGAATTTCTAAAAAAAAATCAACTTAGTTAATTAATCATCCTTAGATGAACAGCTGGGCCGTAAAACTCTGCCTAAGTTATAGCAGCTAAATGAAACAGGTGCTCACAAATTTAGCCCAATAGAGAATGCTTATTATAATGAATTGTTCTCTGCATGAGTAAATTGACATAACATCTCTGAGAAGACCTGGATTTTCTCTTTTTTCCCCACCCAAGGACTGCCAGACCTTGTGCCAGACCCATATGCGATCCAAGCAGGCGCTTATATCCAGCGCATGCAGATGTACGCGCTCCGCTGTGCAGCTGAGGAAAACTGTCTAGCCAGGTAATCCGTGGGGCCAAGGTCCTTCAGTTGTTCACTGTGCACATGGAGGCACATAGGCTCCAATACAGACCAACGCTAAGACCTTCATTCACACACGAGTATTTCCTTTGCTTTCACTCACTTGAGATTCATTTTGGGTGGTTGCAGCCTGAAGTTGTTTTAGGATTGCTTTCAGTTATGTTAGTTAAAGCTGTCAGTGTGTTAGAATAACTGTTTTGTTGATAGAGATACTTACTATGGAGCAGTGACTTGCCAGCATCGTGTCCCGCCAAGACATAAATGTTCTGGGCTGGTTTTCCCAAAAGCATAAAGCTCAGTGGAACAAACAGTTAGTGCTCTGTTACTTTAAAGAGAACCAGAGCCAGGAGCTCAGACAGTGGCCCTTTCCAACACAGTTTACCCTTGTTTCCTCTGTGATCCATCCCAGGTCTGCTTATGCGCCCACCGTGCGGGACATCGACTTCAGAGTCCTCTTACGATTCCCGCAGAAAGTGAAGAACCAAGGAACCTCTGACTTCCTACCTGTCAAGCCCAGATATCAGTGGGACTGGCACAGCTGTCACCAGTGAGTTTGCTCAGCTTAAAGTGAAAATGAAAAGGAGTCCCATCATAATAAAAAAATACAATGAAAAAAGGAATTACTACCCATTTTTCTTTGGTATTTTTGGTTCATCAGTCATCGCCATATTGGCATTTGTGAACCCTTTCTCTTGTATTCAATCTTTTTACAACCCCCCCCCCCCCCCCGCCCCCCCCCAGCATGGACGCCTTCAGTAACTACGACCTGCTGGACGTGGTCACAGGACGAAAAGTTGCCGAAGGCCACAAGGCCAGCTTCTGTCTGGAGGACACAGGTTGTGACCCTGGATTCAGACGGCGCTATGCCTGCACAACCCATACACAGGTGAGTTGCAGGTATTGTCAGGAGGTGGTTCTTGGAGGGAGGACTGAGTGAATGTCCAGACAAGTACAAAGCAAAGCTGTGGAAAACTGTGAGCAAAGTAACAAAGCAATGAGCAAACAAGACTGAGGCAAAACTATGACTGTGACAAAGTAACAAAGTAAAGAATGACAAAACTGTGACTATGACAAAAACAAAAGACTATGGCAAAACAAACCTGGCGTGGGGGTGACGATGGACAAGACGGACGAAAGACGAAAACGCACTCGCGCCAGACAAGGGGAAACAGGACTATTTAAACACATGAGGGAGGGGAGCCCCAGGTGTACACAATAGGTAATCAAGACGAGACACCAGACATTCCCCCAGACGTGACAGGTATAAGCTGTATGTCATGTAAAATAACAGTCCTGAGATTGGCATCAGTAGAATCAGTTATTTGTGAACATGTCTTTTCAGCTGTTTTTCTGGTTCTGAAAAAATGCTGCTGATTTTGCCTAATCTCTAGTTATAGAATTCAAAATATGTCATTCACTCCTCCCTTCAAATTCAACACATTTGATTTTATACCTAAAATCCTTCTGGACGTGAGTGAGCTTTAGCTCTTCTAAAACAGTAAGTGAGTCAGCAGTGTGATACCCGTCAAAAATTAGGAAAACATTAATCGGAATATTCTAAAAAGAATACGTCTTTGACTGGATAGGGTTTTTCGTCAAAAAGGAGCTGCTGTTCTATGATTGGCTGCTATATGCTTAAGAGGCACGTCAGCTGTTTTGTTTGATAAAAAAAAGTTTTTTTGACAGATCCTCCAGATCCACTTTCAGAAAAGTTTCTGTAACTAAAACTCTGGTACATACCACTGAGAAAAGACCGTTCCCAATGTTCCTGAGAACATGGGAACGTTTATTTTTCTGTTGTCTGGGCTCTCTGGATCGGGCTTAGTGTAGGTTTCCTATAACAACAACTCATCTGAGAACTGTTTTTCTAACTTACATTCAAAATTAGCCTAATTTGCAGGAAAATCTCAGTCAGATGTCCTGATTAGCAGCTTTTATTAACAGCAGTATGTGGGCTGGCTTGTGTTTTCAGGGGCTGAGCCCAGGATGCCACGACACCTACGCTGCCAACATCGACTGTCAGTGGATTGACATCACCGATGTACCGCCAGGAAACTACATCCTGAAGGTAACATTTATCACACAAGTTTCAATCTTTTGACATCAAACATCTGCCAAAATCTGCCTGCAGAGCTGCAAAGTTTCTTCACTTTTTTTTTTCAGGTTACGGTAAATCCCAATTTCCATGTTCAAGAGTCTGACTTCAGTAACAATATTGTGAGATGTGAAATCATGTACACGGGAATTTACATTCAGACACGCAACTGTCGCATAACAAGGTACTGGGATTGTTTCTGTAAATGCATGTGTTAAATTTCAATTCAAGCATGTTGCACACTTTGCTAAGATCAAAATAACTTAAATATGGTGAATAAAAATGAAAGATTTATAATAATTCTTGAAATTATTTGATCAAATCTTTGGTTTCGCTGAAAACAGGGACGTTAATAAGTTGAAAGATTGCTGTCCTTCGTTCAATGCTGAGGAATATGTCCATATTTTTATGAACATGTTGTACACTCTATGTTTATATCTATTTCTGTTTATTTTCAGGGGTTGAAATCTTCATTTCCTATTATGTTTTGAGGAGTTTTGCTGCAAGACATCTCCACAAGTGCTGGCCATCATCGTCACGTTACCAAAAAAAAGTTGCAGTTGGCAAAATCGGTGTTGATTGTGGTTATAAAGTTCTTAAGTTGCATTTAATACAATATATGTGAAAACCAATTTTCTTAACCTGAACAGTTGAATTCATAAGGACTTGAACACAATTTGCAAATACTGTCACTTTTCCTGCCTCTTTGTTAATTAACTGCTTTAAATATGTAGTTTTGTTGTCATCTGTTTTGTCTTGTTTTTCGTCTTTATGTTACTGCTGTGTGCAAGGGATTTATTTCAGGATTTATAGTCATTTTTTGTATTGGTGTCACCAATTCTCATGAGAGCCAAAACCAACTAAACATTCACTGAATTGAAGACAAAGTAAGAAAGTGCCATGAAAGATGCCTTCAGGACCGGCTCCATCATTTGTAAATCGCTAACATAGCTTTGCATGGTGAATATGAACTAAAGTTGCACAAACAGCAGAAGAAAACCGAATATATAAAATAGACTAAATAATCTAAGCAAATCTGTCATCCGTGCTTGTTAATGAGAGTCTATTCTTCACTCAACATTTAGCACAACTTTTACAGAAGTATGTCTCAGGGTTGTACATCCAACTCATTTCAAGTGGTCCAGGAAGGAGGTGCAATATTTCAGTGTGATATGTTTTTGTATGCAAGCCATTATGTCTCAAAACCATAGCCAGAATTTTCAGATTTGATATGTAACTTCAAAGTAATAAGTAGATGATAAAACAATAGCGAAACAAAAACTTAATCCTGAAGTGACAAACAGAGTAAAGTTAGTGGTTGAACTGGGTGTGTTTTGGTGTCGTGTTTTGTCTACCAACACCGTGAACCTGCAGACTTGTGTCTTAAATTTAATGCCATATTTTCACACCCTGTCACACGAAACAAAGTCAGGCTCATAATTCAGTTCAGTTTAGTTTTTGTGAAATCAAACCCGAACCCCCAGTTTTGCTCTGAAACTTTAAGGGGTAGCTGGAAACTTCAGGATATCATCTGACGTTCCCTTTAACCTCTTTGTGGTCATGTTGAACTTCAATTACATTTAATATCAAGAGCTATTGTGTGTTACTGAGTGAATGTATATGTTGATACTGTTTAAATATCTTGAACTTACTGCATTCTGTTTGGTAAGTTGAGTTTAAAGCCATTCAGTTTGAAGTTTTTTTTTAATGTAGCTAAGTTAAGTAGTATATGTGTGAAATGCTAAAATTTCCTCTCTTAAGACTTTTATTTGTAAATGAATTCACGTGTTTTAATATTAAAACTCCAACGAAAGAAACTGAATCAAGCATCTTGATCATTACGGCTGCACACTGGAGGGCGAAACCCGTTTTCGGCCTCCATCTGTGGAACGCAGGAGCAGGTTGTGGCCTCAGAGACAAACAGGCCTGCAGGCAGTTCGGGTGGCATGTTTGCTGACAGACCTCTGTGAAGACACAAGCTGCAGGATCTTATACATCCCTGCCACATATACCAAATCACATCCAGAGAGCAATGAATGGATGCCTTTTCTTGCTGTCTGCTTTTCTCTTGGCTAAAAATGACGTCCATGAGTTTCAATAAAGGACTCCTCCATGGCTCAGAATCCATAACTTCAAGTCTCGAGTAAGATTCATCCTAACCAAGATGCAGTGGCTTTAAAAACGCTTGAATATTTAGTCTTCATAGGAGGATTAAGTACCTCCAGCGTGCCAGCAAAATATATTTTCCAAGAACAAATGTGTTTCGCAACACATATTAGACGGCTTCACATGCCAAATAAATTACGGAGGAAATAAAGCTGATGGATGGTGTTCACTTTTTAATGAGAAGTGCTTTTCTAATTAAAAGAAATTACCTGGAAAAATAATCACTGTTTTGACCAAATCTCATCATGAAGTTGTTATGAATGATGTACTGGAACACACACCCAAGACAATGTATGCACTGTTAAATGCACAGGTGTTGGCTATTTACAACATGAAACATGTCTCCGTCTCAGTTTAAGAAAACAATGAATCAGGGAGATTAAGCACAACTGAAATAGTTTAGAGGTTGCCAAGGTGTGTCCGCGCCAGCATAGATTGTGTATATTATTTAAAATGTCTGGAAAATCCCCCATACTCTCATTTTTGTCTGTCTGAAACTTCTGAAGAAACTATAAAAAGCCAATGACATTTTCAGTGGAGGATTTCTATAATGGAGAAATCCTCTACTGTCTCCATTATAGAAACCTACTGTTAAATGCCAGAATCGTTGGACTTGTCTTACAAACTAACAAATTACATTTTTAACTGAAAGACGTGCTGCTGCTATTGCATGATTCAACAAGCAACTCCAGCTCACAACATGCGGCAAATTCCTATTGTTACCAATCAGGGATCAAAACAGTTAGGACGATATTGTGGTGGGGTTTAATAACACCACCCTATACTATCATATGCCTCATAAAATAATGATTAATTTTTTAAATCTTCAAGGATGATGGCAAGCATTTTTTTAGAATAGATAGGGATTCATTTTACCTTGATAACATCTGATGTGGCTATGAAAAATAATTTCTTTTACAAATTTAGCTCCGTCTCTTCTTCTCCTATGACTATTTACCCATTGGCAACTAAAGCCCACCCAATCGTGACTAGTCTGTATTGCTCAGCCTACAAATAAAACCATTGGCATTTAATTCTGCAAATATGCAAATGTCAGTTCACAGACATTAGCTCGGGGGCTGGAGTGAGCTGACACACATCACGGTAACAGAAAAGAATAGGAAAAAGCTCTGTGTTACTGAGTTGTAAAGTGGTATCAAGTGGATTTAAAAGTTGATGCAGTAAAATGATTTATCATTGATCCTTTGTATTATTCTGTTCCTGCAGAGGGTGACCAACACATGGATCCACTAGCAGGCAGCCAAAATTATATACCTTTGAATGTCAGCCATATGCAATCAAACTCGGAGAGAGTGGGTTTATTTCTTTCACCATATTGTTTTAAACATTTATGTTTTTTCATTTCTCACTCCGTCGTTTCAGCTCATATACATTTTAAGTCAGATCAGCATTTCCATCGTTATAGTTAGAGGGATTATCTGTAACTTATTTGGGCTAAAAAGGGACATTCAGATCTGGTCATCTCCCCCTCTCTGGACCAAAATGTCCTTTTAAACATGTCGTGCTCTAGAGAAGACTGTTTGCTTAGCTGTGAGTCTTCTCACCAACATCTGGACTGTTACTTGTTAGCCCTACACAAGCAAAGTGCAGACGTGACAAAGCCAAAGGAGCAAAAAAAAAAAAAGAACACACAGGCTGGCACATTCAATTTGACCTTATGATATACAGGTAGGCAAGGTGTGGAAGGAGCCTGCAGCCTACACTGAACATACAATAGCAAGGAGAGATATTTTCCAGATACATCTGCACGTAGGTGGGCAGTGTTTGGAGAGGTTACTAAGGGCAGGGTTTGGTATGTCAAGGTTGTATTTCAACAAAATTGGCCCACGTGAGAGCGGGCTCGGGCTTAACAGACGAACATCCCCGGCCCAAAACGAGCACATTGGCAGGTTGGTTTAGGCACGGAGCAGAGAAATTCCTCAGCACTTCTGTCATGCTGCTGAGATTATGAACAGAGCCAGGGTCAGCTGCAGACCAGTAAGGGGGCATGGGGCAGACACAGCGAGATACTTCCTCACTCCAGGACACTTTCATAACCAGCAGACTCGCTGTCATAAATGACACCGGTGACCGCGTCCAGCTCAAACCGTTGGAGAAAACATGTCTGAGTGGGACTGATGTTGCCCTTTCAAACTGGGTGGTATTGTAACTTGGGTGGTATTTGGAGGGATGGCTTATAGGATTTGCTATTGTTGATCCACCGTACTGTCTCTAAGCAGGTCAACTCGTTCTTCATGCACATGCATTAACTTTTTCTTTCATGCTGTCTGTTCAGAGCTCTTTTCCCCATTTCATAAAGGCAACTGCAAATTCTACTTTTTGCTGGGATTTTTTGGAAATACTTGATGTTTCCTTATGTAACTTTATCAGAACTTGAACTGTTTTTTTAAGATGAAACAGAAAAATATCAGTTCTTATCATCTTATTATCATATACTGGATTTAAGTTTTGAAATTTTGCGCTATTTAGTTCTGTCCTACTGGGGAGTCTACATTTGTTCCCTACACTACATATTTTTGGCATCGAAACAATGAAACCTTTCTTGTTTCAGTTTTAAAAAAAAACACAAACAACTGTAGTAAATCTCTTCCTCTCTCACACACACATGATCCTGTTATGAAACCTGAACTGAACCAGAATTAGCACTAATTAAAAGTGAATAAAAGTTAAAAATATCACCCTAGAAGTATTTTGAAACATGGCAATGCAGCTCAATAATTGGCTCAATAACAGGACCCTGTAAGCATTGACGAAAAGTATTTTAGCATTGTCGCAACACTGCATTACTATAGCTTAACTTAACCTTCCTTTATAAAAAAAAAAACTATTTTAGAATAAGATGTCTTTAGTGTTACTGAATGTAAGATCTGGAACCTTTCAAATAGTTTTTAACCAGTAGTTCTTCATTACCCGCAAACTTAAGATGTGTCTGCCCGCCAAGACTTTAGAAGTCCTGTTGGACCTATTTGCACCTACTTGTTGTAACCATCACTGAGACAAAGACTGCAGTTGTTCAACATATTGTACTTTTCCATCTAGAGCCTATACAGACTGGCAATCAATACTCTCCCAGACAAGCATTGAAAAAAAATGTGGCGTTAACAAGCATTTAAGTCATGTATTATTTTTGGGCCCGCGAGACAAAAGGAAGATGTTAGTAAGTGTTGTTCTTGGTCTGAACCTCTGTCAGACATTCCAGACTCTCTCCAATATTCACAAAAAAGCCACAGCCAGCAGCCCGGCCAGTGTGCCGTCTGTCTGACAAGATTCATAGACATGGTGTGCAGGAAGACTCGGACAGCAGGGAGAGACACAGACTTTGTCTAAAAGCCCCAGGCTTTGGGTGCTGCAGACCTGTAAACTGCACGTATTTGATAATGTTTTTCTCATTACATTACGTTGGCATTCATGTAGCCATCTCTTATTCTCATATATTTCTTTACATCTTTACCTTACACTTAAATACTTGCTATATAAGTGAAAATGAGAATTTATATTTTAAAAATGTGCCTTTGCAGCAGCATCCTTATGATTAACTGGATTTGTCAAAGTGCTGAAATGGCAGTATTTTTTTGCTTTTACAGTTTGAAATGATTTCCACCAGATGGTAGCCAAGGTTTTAATTCGTACTGCAACAACCACTTCATATTTTGTCACTGAATTTTTTTCTGAATTTTTAGATCCATTTACAAACAAAGCTTGCTGTGTGATTCTTATGACTGAACCAAACACAGAAGTTATTCCTAATAATAAACAGGTTTTCAGCTTTTACCATAAATTTACCCTAGAATTATCTGTGCAACATGATGATCTGATTGTCTTGTAAATGTCATTGTGTTTTACTATATATGCTAAGTGTGCTCAGTTGAGCTTTTTTGAGCCCTTCATCTCTTGTTTGAAAAATGTTTGGAAGTATGTAAAGTTTATTCTATTTCCATGACCCCAACATGCAAAGACAGTCAAAAAGCCAGTACTCTGTTTGTAATAGAAACACTAATCACAAACTGTTGATTGATATGTCTTTAACTTGCCCCGTTTTTCTACATGCAGAAAATTATCCGCCATAGACGTTTTGGCAACAATATGTTTTCTGCATTTGTGGTGCGCACAAGGAGTTTTTCTTCCATTACAAGTGCATACTTGTCTGATTTGCATACTTATAGATCCTTTGTTGATATTTTCTAAGCATGTGCAGGTTTCAGTGGACATGAAACATCAAACGTGCAATTTAAAATCTTGATTACTGCTTAAGTCGGCTGTCACTCAGCAAAATTGCTTTGATTTTATATCAAATCATGCGTGTAAAATCCACATATACAAGTAGGCTAGAAAAACTACAATAAACTGTAATTGTAGTCTCCCGCGGTGTGAAAATGATAGGGGTTTATTCATCTATAGAGGCAGCTTGGTGGATCTGTGAGTGTAATCCATAATTATTTACTATATTTTATCCAACTATCAACTTGCTGAAAGGTTCTAAGTAGTTAAATTACATGAGAATGTTTCATGTGAGGCAAGGCACAGGAGACACGTGTAGTTGCTTTTAAAATTAGAACTTGACATTTAGCTGCTTCACTTACCTTGTCAAAAAGCTGTTTGTGCAAATTAGCACACATCCAGCATGATAATAATCGCTGCTTGTCTTCTTGTAAAATGTATGGAATTTTATGAATATATTGCAAAGAACTGTTTTTACTATGTGACTCACTAAGTCAGGCAAAAAAAACTTTAAGCTTTGATACCCATATCTTTAAATCCTAATTGTGTGGTCTGTATAAGAATTAAAAATTTCAGCAAAATTGCAGAATATCAACAAAACTGATGCATTTCAAATAAAATTTTTAGTGTTTGAGTAAGTGATTTCTTTTCTGTGATGCTTACTTCCGTGGCCTCGTCATCGAATATGTTTGAGAAAGCACATGATTAAAAAGTCTTGAGTGAAGGCTGTATGAGTCTGGTTTTAAGGTTAGATAGTAAAAAATCTGAAGTACAGTGGGATGCTTGCGAGTCCAGAGCAACATTTTTCATCTTGAATGCTGACAAGTGGTGATGGCCCCTTACTTATGACCTCAATCTACAGAGGTTTATCAGCCTACAACACTATTACTCAAACAGACAGTGACAAAATGACCGGGAGAGTAAACAGTTCATGTGTGTCATCCTCCATCTGTCACTGGGTCATACAAAACCCCCCAAAAAGTGGAAGAGGAGGGATGTTTTGTAAGAAAGATGGATAGTGATGCTTCTTCAAGGGAGGCGCCCCAATCGCAGAAGGAGCTTGTGAGAAGAGAGTGGTGAAATTCTCAGACAAGATTTAAACAAACATAGACACAGATGCTAGCCTGGCTGGCCACAATAGGCAAGAGAGACCACACACTGCCATTTCTAGATCAGCTCAAGAAGTATTTCAACTACTTACACGTCCGATGAAAATGCTGGTGTCATTGCTTTATTTCAATTTCAAATATTGGACATTCAACAATCAGCGAACCATCTCTAGAATGAGATTACTGGGATGTCGAATTGATATTTGTGAGAAAGTGCAAGAGAATTCAATGTATTGCAATTCAGTCTTTGCTCTGCCTGAGCTACTTTCCTGTTGCTCACAACTTTGTTGTCCTTTCACACTACATGCTGCAACAATCATGTAGAAGACTGAAAAACAGTTTGATATATTCTATATTTAAAATATCTTTACAGCTGTTAACGTGACATAAACCTTGATATAGTCAACAATACTTTAGCTTCTATGTAGTCTATAGCTACCAAAAAATAGATATTTTTGGATGAAAAATAGAAAAAAAATAAATTAGATTATCATGAAAATGTACAATTATGTTTCAGTTGGTGGTTGCTGAGTAACAGTCTGCACCTAATTGGTCTAATTATTAGACAAACATGGCCAGTTTGATTTCAGATTGCTTGTCCTCCTCACTTTTGTGCTCACGTGACACACAGTGGCAAGTCAACGCTTGAGGAAGTTTTCTCTTTGGAAATATCCCCACCTTCAGGCCATGCTCAGTTCTCACCGGCTGACAGCGGGTCTCAGTGGCGTCAGCTCCTGCTGGAAACATCAGAGACAAAAAACAGAAAGGACATATTTTTAATTCAGAACTCAGCGTCACCTGAAAGGGTTCACTGTCATTTATTCAGAACATTTTAACACGCAAACATGCCTGCGTTCAAGGTTTGTCCTGCAGCATCGGTTTGTGTTGCACTGAGAGTGAGGCATTGTGTGTCCTTGTGAGTCACATTGCTTGGTTTCTGAGTCAGTGCCTTTCATCAGGTTTTTTATATATATATATATATACACATGTCAAAAGATTTGTGCACCCACTCTGTCCTTATGAAGACTGTGGAAAGCTTCACATCTTCAAAGCAAGGGCAGTTTTTGGGGAGTAATGGCATTGACATCAGAACTGACAATGCAACTGAACTGTGGGCATTCACGATTTACAAATCAGTAACCTTATTCCTAAGAAGTCCCAAATAAGCAGTGATACACCACAAATAAAGCAAGACTTTTCTGGTAATTTGCTCAAATCATATTCATCTAACACATTAAACCCCAGAGTCTGAATCAATGTGGTTAAAACTTTGTTTTTAAGCTGACATTGTAATTCTGTGGAGTAAGCCCTTAAAGCCCGGGAGGCAAGAAACTATCCTTACCCAATATTGTTTTAATTATAATTTAAATTAGAACTATAATGAGGGTTAAAAAAGGTAATGGTTTTTCAAAAACTAAGGCTTTCAGTCAATTTCATTTTAGTGGAGGGATGCCAAAAATCAAGGTGAAACCTTTCCTTAAACACAGCACTCTTTTTTTATGCTTGCCTTCTTTTTATATTTGATATCCTTGAGGGATAAATGGGTGGGAAGGACAATAGGCTTGTTAAGTTGAAAAACTGGACAGATGTGTGAAGGGCTAACACAGAGAAGCTGTATCCTCCTGTCTGGTTAGAAAGTTGGAGCATGGTTGGTGATTATATCACCTATCATGATGGAACCAGTACACCTCCATCCACCAATCAGTGCACTGCATCTCCCCATCTTCGCTCTTGACTCTGATCTTATCTAGAACAGAGTTCAGAGGAAATGTTTCCTTTTTCTTGTGAATAGAGGGCAACTGATCTTTATTTCATGTTGTTTGTGTTCTTTGGCCTGACTTGCTCCGTGGCTTTGAAATACCTTCTGTATTACCATATCTATAAAGGAGGACAACATCAGTATTGAAAAATCATAGCCTGCTATACAGCACTTTTCCAACAATTAGTTGAAGTAAAGTTAAGGAAATCATTGTGTATTGAATGTTCCCTTCTTTTGTTGCACATTTCAATAGTCCAATCAAGAAAAGAGATTGAGAGAAACCTTGCTGTGTCTGTCTGGCTGTGCATGTCTTGGTTGCTTAGCAATGTCTTTTGCAAGCTGTTTTAACATTGGTTGGTCCTTCTCTAAGTGACTAATTCAGATGATTCAGACACACAGAATGCCAAGAACATGGAAGCTTTCAAGTATTTGAAAGTGGAGCTTTGAAAAGAGAATGTCAGAGTGTACGTTTCTAATCATGTTCCATATTTTAAAAGAAGAAAGAGAAAAAACGGCACACATGTTCTTTGTCAAAGCGTTTTGTCTGCCTGCTGGCTTCGACCTGAGGCCACAGCCTTGGAAGCGCGTCTCTTCCTGCAGCGTTTTGAGTGGAGGGCTTCTTTTCTGAAGGCTGGTTCTACTGTTTTATATGGACATCACGAATATACCAAGAGTTTGCTTGACTCTGCTTTGGCACGTGGCTGAGGGGGTTTTATGATTAAAACCAGACTGCGCTTACCCAACTCAGAGAAGCCAGAAAAATAGATTGCAGTTACACATTGTCTGCACCAGAGGGAAGTACAGAAGCACAGCTCTCTCTGCATCATCTGCAAAAGGTGGACTTGTCGGAGGAATGCTTCACGGCATACGTACGCTATTTAATTTTCCAGTTCTGCTGCAGCACTTTTTCCTAGTTGTGACCATCAACCTCTGGTTCACAGTCTGTAATGATAAATACAACCCTGGTAGGAGACGGAAATAGGTCATCCTTATCAACCACAACAGTAAATTATGTCCATTCTGAGTTAGAACAAGGATGAGCCTGTAAATCTGTTGCCTCTTTAGTGTCATATGATTGGAGTCAAGCTGCTCTTGGGTCTTTCTTTGCCAAAAGCAACTGAACCTCCTCCAAGTCTTGTTTCCCTAAAACACATGACTAAGATACACTGCAAAGAAAACATCTGTCTGAGAGTTCACAAAGCTCTCTGACTTAAGGTGTTCAAATTAGATGGCTAAAGAGCGGAAAAAAAGGCAAATGTTAAAACTGCTCATGATTTCAGTCATGTTTTAAAATATGTTGTTTATTCAGGGTAAAATATCTCATCAAAGCTAATCACAAAAGAAGAGTAGTGGATGAGCAACTGAAAATGACTCACTCTGCCAGCTGATTTCAACCACATGTGTAACTGATGCATAATGTTGTGTTCCACACGCCAAGACAGCCACATTCTGCAGTGTAGTGATGACTGGGAAATCATGTGATATCAACAAAATCCGACATTACACCTCTCTCTCTCTCTCTCTCTCTATCGCTGCCCACACACAGACGCCATACACACACACACATACACAAACATCAAACACGAGTCAACTTGTAAGAGAGACGAGCCCTGACTTTGAACTCCGTTCTGCCGGAAAACAGAGCAAACATCATCAGCTGCAAGCTGACAGAAACATCAACAAAGCGAAAGAGGAGGAAAAAAAAAACTTACCACAAGTTGTTCCCCTGCTTGGTCCCACTCTGACGGCCACACACTGCAGCCTGGGGCTCGTGTTTCAGGCCCTAATGGTACTGGAGCAGAGCACCCCCGCCTTCACACCATGCTGGTGCTCTGGCGTGCTCTCGCGGGGTAGGCCGGGGTCTTCACAGACTTGTGTGTTGGGTTCGGGCCTTTCCCACAGCGGCCATTTTGCGGGTAAGGTGGGGGCTTTCGAGTTCTGGGATTGGCGGTGCTGTTCCCGTTGATGACTTTTGGGTTGAGGGCTTGTGGGTGGTGATCCGGACATGTTTGGCCGGTGTGGTTGGAGTCTCTGGTGGGAAAAGGATGAGGCAGGTGGCCGTTGACGCCGAGCTTTTGTTGGACTTTGTGGTGACTGGGTGGGATGAAGTGGCTGGTTTTGACAACTGAAGCCATGTGGACAGGAGAGGCAGAGTTAGTTCTGAGGATGATGCGGTCTTCCTCAGCTTCCTGTGACGCCTGTGCTGAAGCAGGCATTTGATTGGGCAGTTGCGCTACCCTGAAATCTCCTAAATGAGTTGAGGTGTGAAGGTGGTTTAAAGATGCATGGACACACGCCTCCTCACTGACATCAATGTTGGCTGTAAGACGATCAATCTGCTGGACCACCTGAATGAAGATAGAAAAACCAGAGTAGAACTAAACTTCACGCATGTGTCAGGTTTTACAATACCTTGAATTATCAGATTACTTTATCATAAATAACAACAAATTATTGAAGTAATCCTGGTTCATAACTTTTGATCCATCATAGAAAGTTATGTCTTGTCACTGAGTTAAAAAAAAAAAGAAGAAATTATAATATTTGAACAAGCTGACTGTTTGCTTTATCTTTATGTCCTTTCCTGATCTCCACTGGTTCATGTTCTTTTGCAGCTGCCCTAGGTAAGGATCAGCTCTTCAAAGCTACCAACAAAAGCTTTACCTTCACGGGTGCACGTAGCCTCAGAAGCAATTTGAGTGTTGAACTTGAAAAACAAGAATGAGAATATATCTCGACTTGAATAAACATAATGTTGCAATTGCTCAAAGTTAACCTTTTTTCCAGATCTCTTTGCTCTCCAAATGTCGTAATTCATAATCGTGGAAATCTTTTATTCATACCTATGTCACACCAGGCTTTGCACAGATGCATTCAGCTGTGAATCAATGCTCATTTCCAGCTGCATGCAAAATGGATGGTGTGAGAGCAAGGCAGGGTTTAGGAACCGTCTAACACCAGGCTTTGTAATGCTCTGGTCGGAACACAGCCAGTTACAGCAGCACTCTGCAAAAGGTCAGCTCAAATTGTCTTCAATCACTGCCTCGGTAAGAGGTGACGGTTGACTCACAAACAATGCTGTCAGCATGTACAGACACAGAGACCTTCTCTGACGAACGTTCACACACAGATACACAACCCGTGTCAAACTTCCCTGTGCTGTGGCTCATTTTCTCAGCATCTGAGCTTTGAGATAATCGTTTTAAATGTCAAAGTAACCCGAGGAAACTTGAAAAGGGCAACGGACCCAGACATTCATGATTAGACACCTGTTTAAAGTGTAAGGATTAAATGTCTTTAATTATAGAGCCTCCTACCTCTTTCATCTCAATGTGAACTTGCTTCAAACCCCCCAGAACGTCCTCCAGATCTGTCACCACTTGCCGGATTTGATCCCTCACCGAATCCTGCTTCCTTCTCTGCTTCATCACCTCCGTACCCGGGTGCTGGTGCTCATTGTTGCTTTGCAATTTGGAGGTTTCTAAACAGGTGATGGTGGGGGCAGGGGCACAGGACCCCTTCCGTCTGCTTTGGTTCAAATGCTGTAGTGGGACCTCAGTGGGGAAGAATCCTTTATAAGAGCCACCGCAACCATTAAAACCCTTCTCTGATCCACCCTTCAGCTTGCAACAGTCCTGATGGTTATCTCTTTCCTCCCCTCCCTCAAAGAACACAGGTCTCGGTCCACTGTGGCCATTTTGCATGTGCAAATGACACAACTGTGGATTATGGGTCTCCAAATGATAGTTCTCAGAGCTGCATCCACAGTCCTCCTCCTCATCCACAGATATGTACCTGACGGTCCTCCTGCGTGTGTATCCCTGACCTTTGACCTGAAGATGAGGGAGTGGGTGTGGTATCCCGGTGTGGAAGGGGTGTGCCCTGGTGTCGCCATGCACCACACAGCCACACTGTTCTCTCACAGATGAGTAGTGTCTCACCCCAGGCTCCGGTGGGTAGTTCCACTGGGCAGGGTTCAGTTCCCAGGGGTAGACTTGGTTGCAGTCATTTGACTGGCTGTAAGGGCCCAGCCCTGCAAACACAGGCTTCCTCTGTGGGCTTCGAGGACCATTCCTTTCAACCCTATCCACTAGGAGAGCTCTGCCTCCTACATCTTTAGCCCATGGAGCCTGGATGTCTCTCCTGCTGACCAATGGCGGGTGGTCTGTCCGGCTGGCTGATGCTGGCAGGTATCCGGACCCGTGGTGATTGTCAAATGGCTCTTCATCGTAGATGCAGTACTGGCAGGAGCAGGGGGTGGTGGTGTTGCTGTGCTGAAGAAATCGATGGTGTCCCGTTAGTTGTGAGCTTTCTGTGTACATGTCCAAAGAAGCCCAAAGACCTGCGTCGAAAACGCCTTAGTAAACAGCGGGTTTCCTCCCCTCCAAGGTCTCTCTCGCCCAGTCATTCACTCGCTCTGTTTTCCTCATCTGCGTCTTCCCACAAGTAAACTTTTCCCCAGCTCTTTTTTACACTCTCCCCAAGACTTCTCCCTCCCCTTCCTTCCTGTCTGTTGTTTCCCTTCGTCTTCTCTCCCGTAACTGTTAATCCTTGAGTGCGTACTTTCCTCAAACCCTCTTCCTTCTACTTCTTCTAACTTTTTCTTGCTCCTTCTTGTTCCTCACCCTGTAGCCCTCTATCCTACAAGGGGCCCCTCTCCACCTCCCTCCCTCTCTGTCTGTGTTTCTACCTCTCCCGCCTCGTTGTTCTGTCTCATTTGCTGCTGCAGGCGTCCAGTCTCTCCCTCTCTCCGTCTCTCTGGCAGTGTATTTCCCGTCTCCTCCCCTCCCCTCTCCCGCTCTCCTCTCTTTCCCCACCTCTTACGGCTCCCTGCCTCTGGTATATTCTCTCACATAGTCGGCTGTACCTTGATTTGTGAATTCCTTCTGTCCCCACCACCTGAATTCCGTTCGCTTTGTGAAGCTCCTCTGGTGAAGAACTCCATGTGGCATTCTGTTTTCTCAGAGAGTTAGTGGAACAGTGTCAGCTGCGGTCCTTAGCTCATTAGTCCAACTAAAGCCTTTGCACTCTACAATTAAATGCTGCCTGGGATTCCTCGGCCAGAGACCGACAGAGAAGGAGAAGGGAGGGGAGGAGAGAAACACGAGGGGAGGTGGGGTTTTTAAACATAGACAGACAGGGGAGACAGCCCTCTGAGTCAAGGAGACACAGCTCCTACTTTTGTTCAAAGAGAATGATATCCACTTTCCTTCTGTTAATCAGTTTCTTACCCTCTCTGCTTTTGTCCACTTCAGTCATCCTGAATCTAGCATTATCTGAATTAACCTCGGTTGAGCAAAACTTCACACTGCCGAGGCAAGCATAGACGGTATGTCAGCAGCTCTGAGGAAAACACGTTCCTCTCAAGTCCACACAAGAATATGGACGTGGAATAAATGGCGTTCTGTGTTTGTTTGTTTTTTGCTTGTGTGTGTGTGTGTGAGCTCTTTCTCACTACCACATGATAAGATAATCCATAGATGAATAGAATAAAAGCAAAAGACTAACAAAACTAAAAAACTAGGTTTAGCAACCAAGATCCCGTATTGCTTGTGAAGTTGTTTTTTGTCTCAGTGACTGAGAACAGTCAAAAGTTTGTTTTCAAAGGAAATAAGTGAAGCCTGGGAAACAATGGTTTCTAAAAAAGGCTTGAGGATTACAGCAGAGGAAGATGAAAGGGATCCATCTATCCCATACTGGAGGATGAGCGGGATAGCTGATATAGATTGAATACACAATTGACTGTTCTATTACCTGAAATTATTAAAGAAAATAATACTTACATGTCCAATACTTTCAGAGCAAGCACAAGCATTTGCCATTAGTCCATCGAACAGACGTTCACTTTCTGTGTGGTTCTGAGCAGGCAGCTGCAGAGGATCATTTTATTTGTGTTTTCATTGCTGTAAACAGTGTAAAACTGCACCAGCATTTCATCACAGACAGACTCCTAATTTTTTAACTAAAACAAGGTGACTTAGAATTATAGCTGCCAAGTTGGCTGAAAGTTTTCAGTGGATTAATAACTATTAATAGCCCTTTTGGCCCAATAGTGGTCATGTTACCTGTGTGATATGACATAATAACATTAGCAGCTATAGACATCCTGCCAGGAAGGTCAGCATTTCCCACAATTCTACACCACCAGACTTATATCAATTTATTTCCGAAGTCATACAAGTGTAATTTTAATTGGAGTTCATCAGCTTTTATCATAAGTTTGATATTCCTTGTTTTTGAGTCAAGAAAAATATTCACAAAATATTCACAGGTTCACAATATGTTTACCTGAGCAGAACTCATATGGCACATTCTCCACCCATGAAAATAAGCACACGACCACAACTCCATGCAAGCCCATCTCATTCAGTTGGGCTCACACAACTCAGATTGATAGACAGAGCAGAGGATCTCTTCTATCTATCAGTTTTATTTCAATATTTCTCGGGAGGGCCTCATCAAGCAAATCTTCGACTATACTGTATATGCACTTCAAAAGAAACATCAAAGGTTGTAGCCTTCAAATTTTCTGCCTATAGTAGCTGTATATCTCTTTGTGCATGTGTGCGTCAGATGCCTGTGCACCTGAACACCACACTGTTTTGTCAGCCTGCCACTTCTTGCTTCACTGCACTGCATTGGGAACAGCAGAGAAGAGAATAGGTGCCACACTTCACCGCTCTGCCACTGTGAAGTCTTGTGTCTTCACCATGGTCAAGATGACCTAATTAACACATATGGACTATAAATGAGTCTGTAACAACCGCTCAATATGGTGGTGGGAATGTGTCAGATGGCGAGGCCCCTTTGAGCCCCTGCAGAGACAGAGACCCAGATATTAACATCACTCGGTGTGTGAAGTGTATGTGGCCTGCTGCATTAGTGTGAAAATAACAATGTATGTGAAATGATTGATGATTTGTTTGTATTAACAAGAAGTATGTTAGGCTAGTTTGGCCTCATTAACCTTGGTGCCAGCGTGTCGTATTGATTTAAAATGTCTTTCAATTACCTAAAAGCTTGAGCGTACTTTGCTGTGTTTAAAATGTTCCGCTGAGGTTGAAATATGGTCAAATACTTCAGATAATTGAAAGAGCAAACCAACATTGAAGGAAGTTAGATCTGTTCATGCCTGGGGTTGAGGCAGACCCTGGACAGGTCACCAGTTCATCAAAGGACCACACAGTGACGAACAACCACACACACTCACATTCATTCCCACAGGAGACTTTTGAATGGTGGGAGGAAACCAGAAGAGCAAGACAGAACACACACATACAGAGGGAGAACATGCAAACTCGACAAAATAAAGGCCTCCGAAAGCTGGCACCCCGTGATAAATGGATGTGTCATGTAATGGAAGACAGTAACACAGGGCTTTCATAAAGAGAAATCTTTCCAGAAGCACGAGAAAGGGATAACCCTTGTTGATTTGAAAGTAGTGAGTACTGTAGAGTAAAGTAATGGCTGTAGCTGGGGAGACACTACCTTAAAAGTCAGATTCTCTTGCAGGCAAGGTCATTGCAGGCCGAGTAAAGTGATTTACAATTGTCAAAAGAAAAATTGACAAAACTGCACAAAATTATTTGAGACCCATTTTAGTGCGCAAGGCTGAAAAATGTTTTTACCTTGAGCATCAAAACCAAGGTCTGAGTGAAATTTTACTTTAAAATTCCAACCAGCTTTGGTTATGTCAATTGATCTATTGCCAAGGTGTTAACCAAAGAGTCTGAAAGAGTTTAAGAGAACTGGACACCCGGAGAGAACCTGAACATACAGAAGGGGAACATGGTCCACACTGAATGGTGTCCAGCTGGAGGAAAAACCAGGAACCCTCTCGCTGTAAGATGGAATGGACTTGCAGTCTCAAATTGCTACACTTTCATAGTTATGAGTAGTGTCTCCCACATGAACACCACCCTACACAAAATTACAGGTTTGGGATACTTTGCCATCTCATGATGTGTGAACATAAGTGAACTCAATGTTACCACAATTCTGTTTGTGGACACACAAACCTATTTAACTTTTTCTGAAAAGCTCTAATCAGCTAAAAAGTCAAAAAGATTAAAAAACTACATTTGAAATAAATAGCTGCAGGGGTCTCTGCATAACAAGGTTGTGAGAGTGTGTTGTTTTAGAAAGTAAATCAGTTTATTCTCTGAGCTTGCTAAACTAGAAAAATCCTCTTGTGATACAGACTACGCACATCACCATTGGCAATGAACTTTGTTTGAAACAATTCTATATTTATTTTGTATATATGAACTGCATGTAAGATTCCAAAAATGTAAAAAGTCCTTTAAAAAAAACAGATTCACTGCAACAGAGTTTTTGTGGTAGCATTTTAGATTATTGTGTGCCAAGCTACAGCTGCTTTTTCAAATACTGAAACTGAAAATTGGGAAATTGAGCATGTTCAGTTTAATAAGAAGTAACAAATTCATGCATCTACAGAGGAATTCTTTTTAAATTAAGCTCCAGATGGGCTTCACACAGATCCTTACCCGGTCCCAAGGTTAAACAATGCCCTTGACCTTTTATTTCTCAACTTACCTGGATGCACATTCCTTTTTTTATTTGGCATTCCGCGAAAGAGTTCCTTCCTGAATCTGTCAAACAATTAACACAAAGAAAATAACCAAGTCAACAAAAATCTGGATGAAGAAATGCCAACATGCAGTTTATAATGGATCCAACGCTGTCAGTTTGGCTCTGATGCGTGGAGAAAGCGTCACCCTCTGGAGGTTTTGACACTGATGTATGTGTCATTTCCGGGCTTGGAAATGGGACTTCAGTATCAGACAGCAGAACACAGAGGCAGAACATGATTCATGAGTGACACCAGGTTATGGAGCAAACCTTGGAGCCAATAAACCAGCTTAACCTCAACTTAATAGCAAAACAGGTAGAAATGAGTAGCTAAACAAAAAAGGGAAAGTTTTAAGACAGCAAAAGAAAAAAGTATTTGTAAAAGAAGGATAACTAGTTTGCCCACCTTTTCTGGTTAGAGCTCCACACGCGAAAAACCTTGACAACAAATATACCTCTTTTATGAGATGTACTGTATCAGTTGAGTCACAGAGGACCACTGGATGGAAGTTGGAACACCATTTCTGACACATCAGTGCAAACTAATGACTTGCTTGCTTTTCTACTAAGGAAGGCCTACCACATTTTCAAATTTTGTCTGGGTGTCATAAGGCAATTCTGAGACAAAAATATCGAATAGTTCTCAAAATGATCCCCTGTTGATGTTATTAGTAATACGGTCACACAATTTACAAAGATTAAGGCTACAAAAGTTCTGTCAAGATGAGTTTAGGAACAATGCACAAACCTGTGAAAATGTACGGATTAGACGGCCGAAATAAAGCAATGTCATGGTGCTACGCAGCAATAAAGTAAGTAAGAGGGAAGCCTTTACCAAATGTTTGAAAAGTCAGATTTGAACTGAAAGCAGTCATCATTGTAAACTCTCACTCATTTGGCAATTTTCCATGTAAGGAATCAAATCTGGTTTGGTTAACTCTTTTCTCCTATTTATTGTTTTACCTTGGTAACTTGGGATTATGGTTATTATTCAGAACCATCTTAACTCAGTATCCTAAAGCTTAATATTACTGGATGAAATCACATAGAAATATTCTCGTTTTCTTAAATATTCTAATTGAATCTAAGAAACATGGCTGTCAGTTCTATTGCTAAAACAATATCTTTTGTTTGTAGTCATTTTTATGAAATTACGTATTTAAATAAATTCCTGCATAGTGGGGAAAAAGCCAGCTAAGAAGGCAATGAGCTAAAAATCTACTATTTGAGCCAATAATGTCATATACGGCTTTGCACCATGATTACAAAGCACTGCACAACCAAGCTTTCGACTCTCCCTCTTCTTAAACAGACTCAGTCTGAGTTGCAGTGATATAATAATGATACAGCTGCTCGTCCATTTTTTTGGCATGACTGTTGAAAAAATTGAAGAGTATCTTTGGCACACTGCACCTTATGCTTCTCTTAGTCAACCTCTCTAGTACACATATCTAATAAAGATTAATGATGGATAACAGATCTTTACCTGTTTTCATGTTATTCATCAAGTACAATGAGAGTGAGCCCACTGAATATTTTAATGAAGAAAAACAGTCCCTTCATCAGATGAGGTCAATCTAATTTCATTCAGAGCCAATCTCCAGCTGAGAGTATATTATTGCATCTCCTTATAATCCACCATAACCATGAAATAGAAAGTAGGAGCAAATCTATCAAGCCTACAAATTGAATTACAGTTTTTTATGGGAAGAAACAGAGAATACCTAAGCAGCGGTGTCGAAATCTGGCCCAGGTTCTGCTTAATCATGCAAATTCTCTTCCAGCAGCTTCTTAGAGGTGCTTAAATGTCCAAAAATCTATTTGATTAGGATTGGACAGCCAAAGATGAGTGAAGGCAATCCAGAAGAAACTGCATTAAAATAAGAACAAGCACTCATGGGGTGAGTGTCAAACCCATGTAACATCTATCACCCAGTGAGGTCATATGTTATATCTGTGTCTGTGTGCTTGTGCGCGTCCTGTTTGAGGGAGCACAATGGCTAAGTTGTTCCAAAGAGGATTATTTATAACACAATTCCCATTTCCATGCCAGGAAACCCACTTGCACCATTGTGACGCAAAAAAGCTGCATCATGCAATTCATCGCTGACATAAGTTATTCTTAGTTTTAGGTGATTTGGAAGATGACAGACTCTGAAATTTAAAATCATAAAGTCTTCATTTAAACCATTTTAGTTTCTGTTACTTTGAAATCTGTTTTAAATAGGAAACGCAAATGTGTTTCCTTTATTAAGACAATAATATTCGTAATTGCTTATTCCCTAATGGGGGGGACTGTTTGGCCTTAAATATAAATTGATTTTGTTTTTCAATACCCCAAATGTGAATGGATTTTTCAGAAATTGGAAAAATGCCACAGAGTCTTATAGCTGAATATTTTTCAGGTAACCAATATTAAAGAAGCCGAAAGTAAGACCTGTGAAAAAAAGCCATAAGCCAAACTGACAATAGCTAAAAGCACTAATGGACAAACTATTAGCAGGAGAGCGTGATGTGCCTTGAGATGGTTTCTGGGAAGATCGTTGCCATGGTTGCAATGGTGAGAAAATAGGAATGTAATGATTCATTTTGCCCTCTTCACAGAAAACTAAACTTTCCATGGGGACAAAGCACTGAGAAAAAGATGATAATCTCCAAGAGTTTACCTGGCTCCTGAGTGGTGACAAGGGCAAAGGGAAGATATACTGCGGCTGCAGAAGGGGACCTTTGTCAGCTCTGCACTCACTGATCAAAAAGACAAGCTACAGCAAATGCAAGGGCAACTTTTTCTTCTATTTATCGAGTGGTATGTATTATGATAAAAAAGAACTCTTTTTTGTATGCTTCAGGCTATGCAGAGACTAGAGTGCCCCAAAAACATACTCTAATAAAATGAAGTTGCATTGTTCAGGGCTACCTCAGTCGTTCTTGTATGCAGAGCAAACTTAGAAGTCGAATCGTGCAGCCTCCCCAGTATTTGCATTATTTATCCCCACACAACTTCAACTTCAAGTAGCGCTGCTTTAACTGTGGCTTAAAACAAAGAAAAAATTGTTCTGTTCAATTATAACAGAAAGTGTCAGATAGTGATGCAGAAACATGTCCAGGGAGTACAGGCCAGTGACAACAGGGAGGGCTTCCAGCCCCCACAGCTCAACTTGGAAAAACTGGGTATTGAAGGTGGATAAAAGGCAAGAATGAGCGTGACAACATAAGAATCACACAATAATTTCTGAATGGTTTCTTTGATTAAGTACAAAAAAGAAAAACATTTACCGTACCAATTTGACTTCACATTTTGAATTGTAGTTTATTTTTAAAGGCATTGATGTAAACAGTTCATATGAATGACAGATGCACCTCACAAGAAATATCAGGTTGTCAGCACCAGCAGTATGTGATCCAGAAAAGACCCCCTTTGGCTTCAGATGACTAAGATGGTGACAGCAAATATAAGACTTTTGAATGTTAGTCAACCAAACTGAATAATGTGGAGGTGATGATGCTTATGCCCATTTCTCTTTACATCTTAAGGTCAAGATCCACAGATATCCACAGGCTAAAATCCTGTCAAACTGATTAAAGCTCATAAAAATCCTGACTCAAACAATGTTACAATGCGGCCAGAGGCAGTTACATTGCATTTAAAACAGATGTGAAAATGTCCCTTCGACTCCTCGCTCTGCCCTTTTTTTACAGTACTGCACCTGAGTGGAAAAGTGTGACACAATATTGGGACGTGAACTCTTCACCTGCTGTCATCTCACAACCTGAGACTCTGAAGACCTCTAAAGGAAAGCTGACAGCCAGACTCTCTGCTCAGGAGTTAACATATTCTGACCTAGATAAGACCACATCACATTGTTCATTAAACGCTACTATGTCACAGCTAGTTTCAGTGCAGAAAATCTGAACTGACCGCTGCCTAAGACAATTGACTACATGCACATGAAATTTTCGAAGTGTTGGATGAAAGGCTTTTACTGGAGACCATTTGAAAAACTTGTTTACAGATAATCTATAAGCCAGTGTTGACCATTTACATTTAATTTAAGTGGTTTCTAAACATCTGTTCTGTCATTGATTCATTGCAAATTTTTACCTGTTTTTTGCCAGAGAAATGTTTCTTCTGAGGCAGCCGTGTCAGAGTCTGAATGTTACAGACAGACATTTATGACTTCAACTGCGAAACAATAGAAAACACAAAGGCCTTTTGAGTTCCCCTTAAAAATGGTGCATGCTCTCTGTATTTTAGGAACAGTTCGTACTCTGCTCCATAAGTAAAAGCAGACTCCTGGAAACACTGAAAAGGGGGAATGATGAGCATTTTATTGACTATTTTCATCCCATCAGCAACATGTGAAAGTGTCATTGTGGATATCGTGAATTATTCGAAGGGAAGAGAGGGACGTCGTTCTAATTTCTCATACAAAGCCAAGAATGTGAACATGTGGGCTCATTAAGCTGCTGTAGCCAGGCATCTATGCAGCATCACCATAATGCAGAAAAATATATAAATGCTGTCAGATATATCTGACTAAATTTTTCTATCCATTCTCCTGTGTGTTAAACTCCTCATTGCAACTTTTCATAATTGAGTGAAGTAGAAAAGTCGAAGAACTGTTTGGAGTTTCAACATATATTCTGTGTCATTCATTCAAAATATGCAGGTGAACAATGCCATCAGGAATATGCATGTGGCATTGAACATTGACATGTGGAGAGAATGTTATATAATATGGGATGTTGGACTTATTCATTCCCATGAATAAAGAGATACAAAGATTCAATACCATGGTGCAAAATTCCAAGGTCTCATTGTGAAACTGCCTCGTTTTCAAATGCTTATGAATGTGGGTTCTGTTTAACAACTCAGCTGACATTTCAAGATTAGAAAGGCTTTGTTCAATTGGACCTTTTGTAAATGAGGTTTGCATTTTTACCATGAACTGCAGCTTGCTCCTACAACCCAGCTATAAGCTGTCTGTAGGTATGAGTTTAAGGAAGGATTTATGGTCCAAATGCTTGCTTCAGTCTATGAGGACTGACACTTAAAGTCAGCTGATTCAACATCCTCCCTGGAACACTTGAACAAGATGAAGCATGTATAAAAAATGGTTGGATTGAAATATATTTTTAGTAGTTGTTGATATTACCCTTTCTGGGTTTGTGGCAGAAAACATTTATTCTACAATCAGAAGGATAGGTCAGATATGTCTCCTTGTATCACAAGCAAACAGAATTTTAAACACTCAGTGTTCAGAAATGTAAAACTGGTCACAGAATTACTCCTAGGATCCTTATTGTAATACATATTAAGCTGTTTTCTGTTCGCTATTCTTAAACTCCATCATCTAACTTCTCTCTTGTTTCTTGCATTTTGTGTTGCTGTTTGAATCGTGATTTTCCAACATTCAAAATATGAACATCTGTTGAATCTAAGACAAGTCGAGATTATGTTTAAAAAGTAGATTGCTCTTAAACACAAAGACAGAACCCTTCACACTTTGTAGTCTCCCATTTGAGATGAATTTCAGGGCCTTATAACAAGAAAAAGAAATCAAAGCAGAACTCAGCTTGACAGCCCCTCACTTTCAGCTGTTTAATTACATGTCTGTTTTAATAGGTGCATGAATTCAATGGATGTCAAGTATATCTATAAGTGTCGTTTAGTGTGAGGATAATGAGAATGTACAGCGGAGGAAAATAATAGTCTGTATTGTACAGCTATTGGAGGACAGTAGCTTTTTTCTGCTTAGACCATTACTCGGTTTACATCTAATCAGAGTAGAAACGTGCCAACTTGGATGGGACATCATTAAAAACGCTTGTGACCTCATTTTAAGAAAGTTTTCAAAAATGCTCACATCTAGTTTCAGAGTTGGAGCTAGTGATGGTCAGTGAAGCTGTTGAGGGTGCCTTTATCTTTCATAAACAGTCATTAAAGGAAGATGGGCAGTGCTGTAAGACCTCGGTTGAATCAGCTCCAGGAACAGTCGAGCCTGAGTGTGTGGTTTAACACACTGTGCTGACACCACATTGAATCTTGGCTCCAGCTAAGCAACCTCTCCTATTTTCTTAAGTGGCAGTATCTTATTTAGTGCCGCAGTTCTTAAATATCATTGTCTGTGAGAACCAAGTCTTTTTTTATGTCCCCTAAATCACTGTCACGCAAGATCATGTGAGAAAACTTCCCAGCTCGGGCTCATTCCAGTTCAAGTTGTGGAGCTGGCGTGCATGTGCGTTTCTCCTATTTTCTACCATTTGGGTTTGTGTAGTTGAAATTCCACTTTTTGAATACAATGATTAAATGATTAGGCTTTTGATCAGAACAATTTTGCATTTGCACTTCTCATTGATTCTGACGTACAGTGTCCAAATGAATGTATAAATCAATTATTTGCAAATAACAAAATAACCGTTTCCATGTGTTTTCTAGATCAAAACTAATAAAAGCTCAAACAAGGCATTCATTGTTGGAGTCATCACATGAGGCCTATATGTGTATTCTCTAAAAATAAGACACTGAAAGCTTTATTCTTCCTAATTTATCAAATGATCTACAAGTGATTGTAATGAAGTTAGATACTTTTGATCATACGGGACAAGACTAAACCCACATTCTTGCTCTTCTGGAGGAGGCCAGGTTGAGTCTAGCCAAACTCAGATGATGTCACCATGATGTTACTGGACACAGTACAAAGTGAGATTTGATTTCTGAGAGCACGTCATTTTCTGGGCTCACTGCGCTCCAAACTGCAACATCTGAAAGCAACTTCTCAAAGCATTATTAGATAGAGTCACATGTTACTAAATAAGCATGGAGTTTTTAATCAGATCAGATTTAAGAAGATTATTTTCCATGATATTTCAGATACGATGTGGATGAGAACCTCTATCCAGACCAGAAAAAAAAACTGCATATGGCTATGGTCATTTGTAGCTCCATCCCCAATGACACCAACCTCCAAATCCAGCTATAAAATTCAGCTATGGAGATTTGTATTGCACTAAATGCAGAGAGAACGTTGTACGTGCTAATTTTTTGTCAATTTTCTTCCTTTTATGTTTTTCATTATTAAAATTGACCTCTCTATTATACTTTCCTGCAGTTCTAAATTAAATCTAAATACCTTAGAATGAAACTCAGGAAAACAAAAGACACTTTGAACTTACTGGATCAAATGGATTCATGTGGAAAAATAACATTTTCAGGACTTTTTGCTTCATCTTGATAAAATTGATCGGTTAACTGGCCCAATTGTTACAGTTGGTGTTGAAGCAGTAATGAAATGTTTTGTGTTAGTCACAACCTTTGGACGACATACAAAGAAGTTAAAGTCCCATTCAATATTTGTGAGAGCTGCTGTGCCAGTGCTGAGAATATTAGGTCTTTGCAAGGACTCTACCAAAAAGACTGAAGTGGCCATGGGTTATAATTGTTTGTGTAAAGTAAATCCAAATTTACTTACAAAGAAGTGTTTTCCAAAAAGCATGATGTTTTTCTCAGAATTCATACTAACTTTCCATTAGAAATATTCAGTCTCAGTGTCATCAATTAAATTGTGAAAAACACAAACCTACAGTTAGCAATGAAAGAAAACAAGACAAAATTAGTCCAGCTATGACGCTTTCTCTCACATGAATATTTTTTTATTTTCAGCTTTGGTTTTACTTCATCAAAAGAATGAAGTGAGTGGGAGAAAGAGAGAGAGACAGATTTCCTCTGTTTATTTACACCATCAATTTACGGCCTATAATTAGTTTGTCTCCGTTTCCTGTGTGACACCACTCGTACCACAGAGAGAAACTTTACAGCTGACTTGACAGCTCATATGCACAACTGCCTGCCTCCCACTCACCACCGGGAGGGTCAAAGGTTGGACAGCCACTTTCACACATGTTGTTTTCCTTTCCTTGGGCAACTGGATATCCGTTCATACCACAGAGATCCCACTGTGTACTTAAAGTGTACTTACAAAGGGAATATTGCTTGTACGACTTTGTTAAATAATTCATATTTCCAGACATTTTTCAACTAGACAAGCATGAAAGACACCAAGTCCTCATCATATGCAGCTGAAATACATTCTCATTATGATCAATAGGTGGCACTCATGATCCTTGGCAGTTTTGCAAGGTCATCTATTTTTAGGAATTAACTGTAGCTGTCAGTGAGAAATCTGATTACCCCCCGAAAAGTTTTATTATCTTTTCTGGCTTGTCACAGTCAAAACGTTCTTTGAATGTCTTCTGACAAATGCTATTGCCTGAATAAATAGAACAGAAATTATGTTTCTTCTCTCTCTATCGTGTTGGTTTGAATAATCCCTCTGAATGAAGGCACTTTTCTGCTACTAGACTCAGTCCTTCAATTTGACTCTCTCACTTGGCAGCTGCACCCCTCATTCAGGCATTTATTACCTCCAAGTTTGATTTATGCAACAGCACCCTCTATGGTACATCTTCCCAAGCCCGCCCGCACACCGTACATCCTGCCCTGTATTAAAAAATGTGTCCCTTTCATTACTTTTACGCATTTTCCTCTAAAGAGCTGCATACAAACCTTGATCTTCGCTGCATAGACTGAAGTTAGAGCAGGTGAAACAAGCATTCATACATCCTGAATCATATATCACACAGATTTTCTTTTATTTTCTGGACACTGGATTGGAAAAAAAAAACGTGACACTGGCATACAGTTATTCCACTGTGTTCAGCTCCCTCCTGTCTCTTGAGAAGTGTAAGTTCTGTTCCCAGTGCATTCTTTTACACCTAAGCACCGTCCACTCATTATTGGCCCAAGATGCTTGGAGACACCGGTAGTACACAGTTTACCGACCTGACAGTAGTTTCCAAACAGATCTCCAACTCGTTTGGTGCTTTTGTGACTGAAATACACAGAAGTAAAAAAGAAATTAAAGGACTCTCAGACATATATTAAATTATTTAATGGTCTAAATTAATAAACAGCAAAAGCAGTTGGATATGACCTATTGCAAGGACAGTATATTGAAAACCAAATTCTGCTCTCTCTGCCTCCACAGCAGGTTTCTGATTTTGCACAAACTTTAAATGGACCACTCAAAGGTCAGCTTAGTCAAAACGGTCACAGCAAGCAATGAATGGGGGGGAGCAGGGTATCTGTTTTTCTAAATGGTAAGGCTGTAACAAGCCACGTCTGATGAAAAGAAGATCTTAAAATCCATGGAATTCCATGAGAGCATCATTTTACCACTGCAAATTTTTACAAAGACCAGCAATTCATTTATGATACATATATATACATATAATTTTATCTCTTCATTTTTAATATTTTGATATCACTACGATAATTGCTCACCTGGCTGTCTATGATATTTTGGGGGTTTTGTTGTTTTATTTTTCATCCAGTTGTGCAGAAAATATTAAATGTTGTTGAACACACCCTTTATGTTATGTTTGTTCATAACTACTCTATATTCTAATTCTAATAAAGATGTAACACATGGTTTCACACTAAATGTGATGGGGTTAGGGTTTCCTTGCATACTGTAGCTGTGCACTCAGCACTGAAGACTGCCCATCGTTTCCTGCATGGCCTAAATGCTACTTCTGAGAAGTATAATTAGGCCTGGCTGTAACTTTATCAGCACTACTTGTATTGCTAATACAAGTATTGCCAGGTATCGGTTTTGCCATGATTAATTTATATTGCACCAAATAACAGCGAAACATCCTTTCCAACCCCTCCACGGACCACCATGCTACAGGTGTAACCACAGACCAGTATAGACATATTGGTCACCAGCATAGGTCTTTCTGTAGACTGTGTATATCTATTGAGGAAATTAAGTATGTCTAATTTCATTTCAAAATTCAATTCAAACATGTGTGACCACTGTCATAAATGTTTCCTACAGCATTTAGATTTAGTATCCTCTAAAATAGAGCTGGAAAATACCAGAATTTTTCTTGTGACATAACACGAGCCAAATAAATGGATGCTGTTTAAGGACCTACTTATCCAAAAGAAGCTGGACTTTTTCAGATAATGATGAGAGATTTTGCTGGGCAGAGAAACAGTCAAAAAGCTGTTTATCCTTAAACTCCTCCAGCCGTGGCTGCACATAATGGACGGCCAAGCTTTTCGGAGCCAGCTAGGCCATTAGTCCAGTCTAATGCATCCAGCATACACCGGCATGTGTTGACTATCACTCTAACCTGGATCTGGTTTCACATGAGATCCGCCTCATCTCTTTGTGCTTGGGGCAACTTTCATTCCAAAACAATGACCCCGGAGAAACCCGACAGATTGGCTCATGGAAGACTTGAAGCTGGATGTCACACAGAGGATGTTTTTATGTTTCATACAACTAGATTTTTGTAATTTTTTGATGAGGTTCGATAGTCACACAAGGCTTATCATCTGTAGATTTTTGAGGCTGTTACATACAAACATTTGAGACAGGGGCCCAAGCAAACTGAGAATAAACTCCAAGATGTTTAACTGCAACAAACAACCAAAGGCTCAATCTGTACATGTTTAACATCTCTTATCAGACTGGCGTTTCTCCTCTAAATGTAAAGTGGATATTGGCTCAATCAGAGGATGAAAGAGTTTTTGACCCTGCCTGTGATCTTGGGTTTCACAGCTCTGCCATGCTAAATGGACCAGGTGCATTAGGAGCTAAAGAGGAGCGCTGCAGAGTGCTCTTAAAAGGCGAGAGGAGAAAAACAAGTGAAGACAGCCTCCCTGTTTTTCCTCAGCCATTGCCCCTCTGCGGAGGGACAGTGACATGCACCAACCATGTATGGAGGAGCTGCATATCAGGTTGCAGCCATCAAATAAAAACATCCAAGCTGATGGGGAGTGAGCAGAATGCACATGGAGGGAATGGTGACTGAGACGAGGCCCACGTGTGACAGAGGGTGCATGTTTTTTAATTCTGCAGATAGTTTACAACTGATCATAGAAAAATATGAGGAAGAGGAAAACTAAATCAGTGAGAGTGTATATTTTCATGAAAATACACAATTCTGTTCATTTTAAGTTTATGCTTCATTGAAAAAATAAGTTTTTCTCTTTTTGAGACAAGATAGGAGCATTTTGGTATTGGTTTTGTTGTAGCTGTGGATGACTATGTATTTGTTTCTATGGCATTCACATCACCACAGCATGTGTTATTGGCAGGTTAAACCACAATGGCCATGCTGTGCATAATTAAATGAATGTATTTATTATGAGTGCCACATTCATTGGATCGTTCCATCTGAGTAAACACCAGTGCTCCACAATACCAATCTTAACTGCAATCTAATTTTTTTCAGCCTGTATTTACTGGTAATCACAATTTTTTGAGAGTTTCACACAAAGCTAGAAGAATAATCACATATGTAATCAGTACAGTGCCCAATACACAAGAACACGAAAGAATGGATCACGTTTCTTGAGCTTTACATAAGCAGATCAGATATTTTTGTGCATTAAGGCAAATGCATAGATTCCTATCATCAGATTTGTCTCTCTGTGAATGAAACAATTTTATATGATTTGTGCTACGCTTAATGTGCTCAATCAAATGTTTATGCCACTGCACTGTCTTTTGAAGTGTTTATTTTTCATTACTGTGTGTAATTGTGAACACATAAGTTTAAGAACAATCACTTCAGAACTCAGAAATTCAGAAATGATTGTGTTATGATTTGCCTCCATCTCTTGAGAAGCCCTCATTTTCTCTCACATCTACAATAACAAGAGTGACTCATCATATTGAGGCAAATATGCCAATAGTGCACGCTACCAGCAGGGTGTGTAAATTCCACACCTGTCCCATCATCCTCCTCTCTCCCTCCTCCTCTTTTGTGCTTTCTCTCTTTTCACACATGCTCCCCTCTCATTTATGCACACACACATGCCTCACAGTAAGCCGCTTTAAGCACAGAAAGGAGGGCTGTCTTGAAAAGAACATGCAACGGCAACAGACTAACCAACAGAGGGTAATCGAGGATTTGGAAACACAAAGGGCCGCTCTCTGTCCCTCTCCCTACTTTCTTCAAGGTAAGTTCAGATTCACTTTTTTAACAGGTGCCACACTGATTAAACGTGTGAAGGCTGGTTTCTTGCACTTGGATCACACCATGCGAAAGACCAATCCCTTTTTGCTGATGAACTGCATTTCCTCCTATTTTTGCAATTAAGTTGCTACGTGTTTTTTTGCTTGCTTCTTTTAGTTAGTGCTGCTCTTTTTGTCCTTTTCCATCCTTCTGTTCCATCTACCCTTACCTTCTGAGTTCTTAAAATATGCTGTTTCTAGCTGAGATCATTAAATAAAGCGGAGAGACTCTTGGGAGGGTGTGCGAAATTGTGTGTAAAGGTGAGAGCAGAGGCTTTGTTGTCCTGCTTGTTTAAGCGCAAGCTAGATCATCATACTTCTCTCCACAGGAGAGGAGGAGGGGGCAGGATGACAAAGGCTGCAGCTGCCTTTTCTTCTCCCAAAGCAAGGTGAAAAATGACATAATGGCATTCATTCTCAGGTAACCACACTTTGACACTGATACCCTTGAAACTAATCCAACAATTGGTTTGTTATTACAAGATTTGTACCATTTACTGAAAGACCGAAATCGATGTTGGTTCGAAGGTGGAGTTTATAATAAATGTTTTTAATCATTCATACATCCGTTTTAGTTGTACTATTGTAAAATGACCATGATAAAGCCCATATATGAGAAATCTCAAGATGTCAGGAGCAATCATGAATGTATAACGCCAGAGTTCAAGTTTTGGCTCCAACTCCAGGCAGCATAATAAACTTGAGGATGAGGTTGTTTTTCACTCAGCGGTGATGTCATGATACCACTGTTTGGCCGGACTGTCGGTTTATTCTGAAAGCCGAGCTCATGTCCTGAGGCTCAGCTAAACTATGTGAGTATAAACGATGAAGGCAGGGACTCCTCACAGCTGAGAAACTGAGGGAGAGCATCGATCTTCCGAGAAGAGAAAGTTGATATCTATGAAGGCTAAACGGTCATTCTGCTTTGATGTGTCACTTCAAATTTTGGTATAATTCTGACAAAATGGTCTTTAATGGGGTTTGGGTTTTTTTTTCATTCTTTTTAGTGATCTGAAGGGTTTGGCGTGGGCATTACATTTTTCTCCATTGAAATAATTGCCACTTTTACCTTTTAGAAATACAAGTTTTTGAAGGTTAAACTTCTCGTCACTCAGAACTTTTTAAAGCTACAGTTTTTTTCTGACATTAAGGACTGAAAATGTATTTCCCCATTTACCTGCCAGAAGAAATCAGACTGTTTTGCTTATGAACATGCAAGTTATGAAAAGACCCATTGAGCAACAACATAAAAAAATCAAGCTGTGGTTTAACTTTTTGGTAGTCGGCTCCCCGTGTGTCATATTAGTGGCTGGTGTAATTTATCAGACTAATCCCGTTTGTTCTAATCAAATGACCTGTGGCTCTTTACCTACAGCGAGCCTGAATTCCTCATTAAGATAATTCACAGCACGGAAGTCGCAGACCTCATTACTTTTACAGGAATGAGTGTTATTACATCGACCTCAACGACGATCTCCAATTGAAAAAAGCCTCCAAAAGCTAACAATTTGTATAATGTTTTTCTTGCAGAATGAGACCTCCTGCTCCATTTTCCTGCAGCAAATGCGTCTCTGAGATGGCTTTTCTTACGACGCAGAACTTAGCTCATCGGTGAGCATTGATCCAAACAGGAATTGTTCACAGTGGCTAAGTTCAGTGTCTGAGATGAAAGAATGAGCTTCTGCATACCTGGGAGTTAAACAGCTGAGGGGAGATGGATTCCAGGAATGAAAAGGCACCTGTATAGTAAAACAAAGTGGAATGTTGTAAAAGTCTTTGCAAGTCCAGACAAACTATACAGACGTCAACATGGTCTAATTTAAGGTAGGTTCTTCGAAGAAAAAGAAAAGAAAAGCAGTTAAGAATGAATAGCAGCAATCAGTGTGTGAGTTTTATGAAGCCAGTCATGAGACATGTTATCCGCATGTTATTGCTTTGCAGATTTTGAAATAGCTCCCATGCTTGTTAAAATGTGTGCTTTCAATCATTCAGTGAGAGGGTGACAGTGATGAGTTTTGCAGGTTGTGTACTCATGTGCCTACTGAACTGGATTCAGTGTGTCTTTGCAGAACTGGCTCAGTCCAGCAGGAACAAGTGTGACACCTAATGAGACACCGTCAGCATTAACAGAAGGTTTTCCTGTTAGTTAGCCTGTTAAAATGATCAGAAAAGCATGCTAACAACGAACAAAATCATATTTTCATCCAATCGCTGGAAGGAGTGATGGCGTAGGGAAATGGTGTGTGTCTTCCGCTGTTGTTATGTACCCTAATTTGTGTCCCTGTGTGGGTGAGTGTACCTGCCTCTGCAGGTACTCGTTAGCAGCAGCAGCTGATTTGTGCTGAGTAACGCTTTGCGTTGCCTCTCTTCATTCGTCATGCTATAATAAGCTGTCAGCGTGTCCGCAAGCGTCTTCACTAAATTGGAATAAAATGGCTCAACACCTCTGCAGTCATTATATCCTTGAATGGACAGGCACTGCGGCGGCATAAGTAGAGCTGATCATCATAAGACCTGCTATTGATTTTGGACAACCTGAGGTGTTGAGGTGCTGTGTGAACTATTGCTTCTCACCTTGGGTCATCTGCCATGGGACTCCTGACAAAATCTGCAGAGATGGGCAGAAATTAATACAGCCCATTTAGGAAGAAGGAAAAAAAAGTTATATCGATTTTCCTTAAAACTCAAACCTGGGCCACCAATTTAACAGTAACAGATGATTGCTTGATTTCTCGATTGTTTGACACATGACCTACTAAGGACATGTAATAAAGAAAACAGCAGCTGCTGCACCAGTAATTTCTCAACTCTTCTTCATACCTAAACATGATCTCTTGTTAATAAAGCTTGACAGACATGGAACTGATGTCGACTGCATGAGCACATATATTAAATATTTAGATATTAGATTTTGCATAATGCTGCTACACCTGCGTACTGTAAAAATCTGACTTTTCAGTAAAATGAAGAAACCTGTGTGGAATATTTATTTCCCCAAATTTCATATGTTCTTGTCAGTCTTCCTTCACTTCTTACTCATGTTAACTCACTCCACGTTACAGTATAGAAAGTTTCCCCATGCATGGGTTCCATCCAGCTTCCTGTGTTTTTCTTCCTGAGTATCCCAATTTGGTTATCTTCCCTCAGATAGCACACTCAGAGTTTTCAGTTGTTCAATGTCAAGATCCTTTTTTTGTGTTTTTCTTACATGTTTCAGAGTTATTTTTCAAAACTGATTCTGACTTTGTTTCCTTGAAGTTTTTTCAGTTGTCAAGTAAAAAAAAAGCTTCATAGACCATCTGTGGGCCACGCCTAAGTGTTCTCTGTCCGACAGTTGGGCTTTCTCCACCAAAATAAACACACCTAAAAGAAATAGAAGGAACAAAGCTTTGATTCAAATTTGTATTGACTTTGCATAATTTTTCAGTCCCTCTTCTTCAGACTTAAAACACATTTGAATAGATCAGATTTACTGAAAATAAACAATGTCTGGCAGAATTCAGACTCGGTGACCCACTAAAAATAATAATACATTTCTCTGTTTCCCACAGCCTGTGTGTGGCATTCTTAGATTTTTGATACTCATCAGTTTGGTTCATTGTTTAGTTCCATGAAATGGAGCCATTTTATCAGGAAATCTATAGAGAAACCCAAACCAATGGGTTAAGATGATATACTGAGTAAGTCAAAGTTTTTCTTTCCATATTTGACACCTCAAAAAGAAATAGTCTTTATTGATCAAAACCCAGATTTTGATGACTAATATTTAATTTAAAAAATGTAAATGATCCATTTGTTATAAGCTTTCTTTAACTAAACTTTTTGTTTATCTCCATTAGATTACATGGACAACATTTCAGTTTTTGTTTTACACCTTTCTTTATTCTAATTGCACATTGATGATTATGGAACTGAGGAGAGGAATCTGGATCTCTAATTGCTCAGTCAAAGATTTCAGCATCTCTGTCCTGTTGTTTGATTATCCCCTTCATGGTCTACATGCATCACAGTGGCAGACGGTCTGTATCTATGATGCAAGTCATGCAGAATGAAGTCTGCTGTTTCAACTTGGATGAATGCAGATGACGCACAGATTCTAATTCTGCCTCGTGGCAGTATCACACACATATGCAAATCGTCCACACTGTGACTATAGATGACACCAAAGGCCATAATGAGCGCCATGTTGTTCGAACCTTTCACTGCTGACAGCCTGGATGTTCTTCTCGTCTTCGGCTCGTAGAACTAAAACTCTGCATTTAAAAAAAGCCATTTGAAGCGTGGACTCATCTGAGCATGGAACGCAAGTGTATTGCTTTTTGTCCGTGTTTGAAAATCTCGAGTCCAGATAATTATCTGCACCGTGCTAATGTGTGACTTCCTCTATGTGCTCTGCAGTTAAATGACTCTTTGTAGCACTGGACTGTAATCAGTGTCAGTGTTTTCCAAGGTACTCAGCCCATTTGATTAAATTCATCATAGTGTCATGGTTGTTTATCCTGAAATTCCTTCTAAAGGTTGAAGTCCATACACATCCCGTGGTGCTGTTTCACCTCGGCCCTCATGCATTTTGAGATTTTTCTCACGGTATTTTGTACTGAACTTGCTGCAAGACCATCTTCACCATATTTCTCTGAGCTTATTGGTGATTGTCTGACAGACTTTTGGCAAAAACCAATGAGCCAAACATAATTTTTGCATGGAGGGACTATACTTTTATGTGAGCTTTTCTAAAACTTCTTTGTGACACCAATTTATCTGCTAACTGTAGAAAGATGTGGAATATGATGTTGTATTCCCACCTCACCTTGTAATTTGTATCATGTTGCATCGGAATGTGAGTCTGATCAATTTTATAAACAGAATTAAACTGCTGTAATATCACTTTCTTGATCACAATTAAAAAACAACATAAATAAATATTTGACCCCGAAAAGAGTAAAGAATAAAGTTTTCAATTTCGCCCCATGTTCTTTTTCTTCTTATTATTAACATCAACAATAATAATAATGTTATCATTGTCACAAGCCTCAATTAGGCGTATCAAAAAGTCTTATCAGATGTGCCAAGTCTCTCGTTTTAGAGGACACACTGCTGACAAACTTTGTACCAGAAGGAGCCATAACAAAAGGAAAAGATAACAGATAGAAACGCGTGCTGGTTTACTTTGTATTTTGTATGCGGACAGAAAGTGAAAACGATGGAACATTGGAACTTTCTCCCGTGATGAGGGCGATTCGTTCAGATGGGGTGTAATGTCACAACGCACCACGCGGGGGCGCAAACTCTCCGCGGCTCACCTGCAGAAACAAATGAGGTCAATCAAACTTTCTAATAACTTCGTAGTCGTGTTAACTTTTGTTTTTTGTCTTTTTTTTTTAACAGCAGTTGTAGTTCCTTGTTAAGGAGTTTAATCGTTTAACGAAGGAGGACCTACCCATTTGTTTCATTTTCTACGGAGGGTGTGTGTTTGTGTGTGTGTGTGTGTGTGTGTGTGTGTGCATGGGTGTGTTTGTGGAAAAAATAAAGGAAGTAACGATAACACAACTTTCGGATCAGGACGACGTGGACACGTAAATTTTGGACTTTACTGAGAAACAGTTATTTTAAAAAGAATACTGTCGGAAATAAAAACGCATTAATAATTTTTGAAGGAGTTTCAGGCGCTCTTTAATCCTTTTCTCATTTTTCCTTTTCTTTTTTTTGGAAGCTCGCTCAGGTGAGGGAACTTTTTTTTCTTTCCTCAAGTTGCGTGATTGGAATCTGTAACAAACAGAGCCACCTTTCCTCTGTTCCTGTCGGCGGATTTTCGCTTTTTTAACAATGAAATGAGCCAGTTTTGTTCCAAGGTGAGGCTTAATTTGAGCACCTGTTTCTGTTTATTGTTTGTCAGCTGGATCGAAGTTTTGTGGGATCAACCTGAAAATAGTGGGATCGGTGTTGTTTTAACTGGTATTTGCTGTTAAAGTTGAGCCTCACATGCGTCCCCACGCTTCTCTTGTACTTACTAAGACTTGTATACTTTTTACTGATCTGACTTCCAGTCTCCTGTGTGCATGTGATTCCGCAGTGGATGCTGGACAGAGAGTTATGCTGAAGCCCGTCTGAGTATCAGGATGAGCAGTACAGATGGAGCTGGGACCCCCAAGCCGGATGGCGACACCCGCGTGGTGCAGATCTACCCCAGGCTGACTCAGGACACCGCTGCCTACAGTCCCCTGCAGGTCAGCGCCGGGGACACGGCGAGGATGGTCATCCACACCTCCGTGGTCACTTTGGGCCTGGACCCCGGCCAGAAATACAGCCTGCTGGAGGTCAGGGAGAGCGGTGGGGCGGAGAGGCTGCTGGAGCCCGGGGACTGCCCTTTGGAGCGGGTCCTGCTGTGGCCGGCGGACAAACAGAGGTGGCACCAGCAGAGCCAGGGCTACCACTTCGTCCTGCAGCAGAGCAGCAACGGGGACAAGGAGGCGGAAACCACCAGTGAAGACTTCGATGACCTCTGCGACCTGCCCGCCGTCACGGAGGAGAGCGTCCTGGAGGTTTTGCGCCAGCGCTTCTACGAGCGTAAAATCTACACCTACATCGGCAACATCCTGCTCGCCGTCAATCCCAACAAGTTTCTGCCCGTCTACTACAACCCCAAGTATGTCAAGTTGTACGAGAACAAGCCACTGGGCAAACTGCAGCCTCACATATTCGCCATAGCCGACGTGGCCTTCCGCGCCATGCTGAGCCGACAGGCTGACCAGTGCATCGTCATATCTGGGGAGAGCGGCTCGGGAAAGACTTCAAGCAGCAGCTATCTCATTCACTGCCTGACGGCACTCAGCAAGAAGACGTACTCCAGCGGCCTGGAGCGGACCATCCTCGGGGCAGGGCCTGTATTGGAGGTGGGTCACTGTGTCATGAGCTCAACTGAAACCCATCCTGTTCCATCAAGACATCAGACATGTGGCACTCCACAAAAGTCCTGGTTCACCTTTGTCAATAAGTCACTAGAAAACTGAAAAATATGTGCAGGAATCTGAATCATATGAAAACTGTAATGGTAGCACATAAACAGAAAAAGAAGTACACAAAACCATTTTAACAGATTCCAGAAACGTGTGGCTGATTGGAAGCAATATGACAAGATAGAAATGGAGGCTTGTGCTCATTTCACTTTAGATTACGAGTGTTTGGTAGAGAAGAGCAACAATCCTTATATTTTAGAAGCCGCAAGCAAAGAACTTTTCGGATGTTGGCTTCACATAAGCTTTGTTCCAGTGAAGCAGCCCCTGCCAAAGTCAATCAGCTCACCGAGTGAATCCAGTTGGGAGTTCTTTAAATGTGAGGACTTGATGCTTAGTTATATGAATATATTATTGGAAAAAGCAGTTTAATCATTCATTATCTAATATGTGATTGAAATCCCCCAAACTGAACGGTTTCCTATCAGTGGAACGTGTGGTTTCACCCAGTCTCACTCTTAGTTCATTAACACCCTCTTAATGTGGGAAGAAGATTTTGGTCTGTCCGTTTTTGAAGAACTTCCAGATTTCTCTTCCAGTTCCTCAAATTAATTTGGAAGTTCCGGAAACATAAATAATGGCACTCCTTCTTGGTGTACCAAATAAAAGCAGATGGAGGTTTTGCAGCGGCGAGTAAGAGAAAGTGTCTTATAAGCTGAAGTCTAAGCTGAAGTCTAAAGTAAGTAGAGCAGAGTTTTCAACACTTGTGCTGATCAACAGGCAAGATTTTTTGTTTGTTTGTTTTGGAGGGGTGGTTAGCTTCACTTTAGAAATGCCCATACTAGTTTCATATCCTTTTATAACTTTAGATCCCAGTTGTGCTGTGAATACCGCGTCATTGTGATCGATCTGAAAAACAAAGGGTGTTCTCTGTTAAAGTGCAACTAAGGCTTTGATAAGACATTTTGCACTTGGTGATCTGTTAGATATCTGAGGGCAGGTGTTCCCAGGATGAGTGGCATGGTAAACTTTGACCTTCAGATTTACAGGGCATAAAAACATTCCGCCGCCAGCAGCGGCTGAACATTCCCAACTTTGAAGCATCCTTTTGGTTTTGCGGTTGTGCCTTTTTCCTGTGTGGCTGCTGCATCAGAGGCTGTGTCACATTTGCTGGGTTGGTGATTAGTAATCACCAGGATTTCCCTCAGCTTTCTATTTCACCCATCTGTTACGCAACCCCGAACTGCCAGCTCTAAAGAAATCTGGGCCAAATAATATTTAACGGAAGCACCTGCCTTTCATGACTGACTCTTGCTTGAAACCTGACTCTTGCTTGATGAGTTTTTGGGCAAAAGATGAAAAAAAAAAAGAAAAAAGGGAAGGGGGGGGGGGGGGGGGGGGCTGCTTAAGGTCTGAGAATGCGTCAGCATTTTGGACAAGGGTATTGGTGGGTTTCGCTTCATGTAAGCTGCGTTTTTGGGGAACAAAGTAACTTTCAGTTTCCATAGTGACAGTTTAATTTGTGTTGTTGTTGTGTGTGTGTGTGTGTTGCTCTTCGCATGCACCTTTTCATGTGTTCTGCGTGTCGAAATACCAGAGCTTCCCATCAGAACTACACGCTGCTTTAACTGAAGGATGTCGGCCCACTCTATGGTTGATGTCACACACACAAACACAATCCCTTAAGGCCAGTTGTTCATGATACAGTCTGTAAGTATGGATTTGGCTAACCTCTAAAGTAGTCCTGCCAGTTTCTTCTCAAATTAATCCACAGCACAAGGCTTTTTCCTGTTGACTGATTGTGGAGGAATTTTCCAGTGTCGTGGGGGGGGGGCCATTTTCAGTAGAAAATCAGGAGAAAAATTTCAACCACCCTTCTGTAGAAATAAGGATCATTAATCTATCGCTTCTGGTGTTTGTGTTTATGCTGTTTTTGGTCCATCTCTGGATTTCATTTGTCATCATGAATTGCACCTCACAATTGCACCTTGCAATCTGAAATCACTTTTCATCTTTTGGCAACTTCAGCTTCACCTTTTTTCTATTTAGGTATCAGTATCTTAAGGGAGCGACGCGTGATTTTTTCTTCCTGCTGCTGGAAAACGGCTACCATCTGTTTGTAATCTGTGTACGCCGTTGTTGAGATTGAAGTGAACGTCGCAGGGTTTTTAGGTTTTCAGTAAATCTTGCTGTTAGCGTCCAGCAGGTGAGGACACCTGGCTCCAGCGGACTCGGCGAGGTTCGCTCAGGTTTTGCGTCGGTGATCGGGACGCTCCACAGAGGGGAATGTACAGGGCGTTGTCTGTGAGGGAACACCAGAGAGAGAGAAGAAACAGAGACGTGTCAGAACAGGCTCAGCCAGGTCTGCTGGCAGATCCGTTCAACAAAGAATAAATCACCTTTCTTCTCTCTCGCGACACTCTACTTCTTCCACTCTTCCTTTCTGTCTTACCGTGTTTAGTTCAGGGATCATGGATTATAGCTTTTCATGATGCATGGTTTACACTTCTTATAATACATGGCCTACACCCTCTGAGGAGATTTCACTTTATATGAGCGTTTCCAATCTCCAGTTTGGTAAAAAAAAAAAAATGCAGGGATTTCCATTCAAATTTCAATTGTGAATGAGCACTGCTGTTTCATTCCATAAAGATTTTACACTTTGTTGGTGTTTTGACCACCATGTTTAATTAAGTGGCATCTCAGAGTAACTTGTTTTGACCAAACACAAGACAGTAATTATCTGTACCTGAGCTGACCAGTTAATGGGGTTTTCTGTTCATGTTTGGCCACATCCCTAAAGGGAAATGTCATCCTTTCAGCTGGGGGGCGATCCTCCCTCTGGAGCGGGACATGGCAAACACCTCTCTCTACTCAAAAACCTCATACAGAACAGCCTGTCGTTTTCTGTACACATGCCTTTCATTTTTGTCAGGACGCTTCGTGGCCCTTTATTGGAGATTGTATAAAAGTTTGTGATTCAAAATGAAAGAAGTATGTGTTTTAAAAACCCTCCACTGACTTTGAAGAGGCACATGGGGTGGGAACATTCCATTGATCTTTGGTGATCAACATAGTGTATCTGCTGACTGCAGACGCACTGCTTCGACCTGTTAGGACACAACCGTTTCACTGGAATGAAGTATAACAATGTCCTTAAAGGCTGACGTGGGCTAATCTTAGTTTTTTTTTTTTTAGAAAGCTTGAGTCTTAGAAAGTAGCGGGTGATCTACTGCAGACATCTGCTGTGAGTGCTTAATATCTTGTGTACATGATTTTCCCCTTCAGTTTTATGTCTGTACATTCCCGTCATTCCAAAGGTACCAGCCACCTCCAAGACAAATAGAATAATGTTAATGTTTGCGTAGCTCTTCTTTAATTAAATTTTCATTTGTCTTAGCCCTGATTCATAACGCAGGTTTTGTGGCTACCGCGCAGATAGATGAGTCCAAACCCATTGTTGTCTTCATACACCTTGTTGAAACCATATGGTCTCGTCCTCCCAACAAGATTAGTTTTTTTTATTGTAGAAACTCATTAAAATGTTTGCTATGTTTAAAGTGTTTGGTGCCAACATGTGTAGGAAACATGCCTGCGCGTGTTTATTTAAACCAAGGCTTGTGCTGCTTCTGTGTCAAACAGGCTTTTGGCAACGCCAAGACGGGTGACAATAACAACTCCAGCCGCTTTGGGAAGTTCATCCAGCTCAACTACCTGGAAAGTGGTGTCTTCAGAGGGTGAGACCTCATATTTTCTTCCAGGAAGCTACCTATTTCATTCATGTGAATAACACAGTAACAGTTGTTCTTTTTAAGTCTCGGGTTTTCCCGGATGTCTCTCGGGTTTGGTTGACGTTCTCGCGTTGCTTTTCTGTGGTAGAGCTGTTATTGAGAAGTTTCTCCTGGAAAAGTCCCGCCTGGTATCAAGACACAAGACTGAAAGGTACAAGTAAAACTTAGACTTTTTTTTTTAATCATCACAGAGATTGTCTTATTCATTTACTTATATATTCTCAAAGTTAAACCCGACAGTCACCTCTTGTAAACCGATAAAACCAAACTACACTCGTAGCTCATTTAAGGCGAGTAATTTAAACTTAACTGCACTGTACTTGATGTTAATGCTATGACCTCTGGCCTGCAGGAACTACCACGTGTTCTACTATCTGCTGACAGGGGCATCTAAAGACGAGCAGGAAGAGTTTCACCTATTAAGGCCACAGGAATATCTCTACCTCAAGCAGGTACTTTTGATCGGTGCTTTTTACAGCCCCAGAAAGTGAATGTGGGGAAAACCGGTGATAGATGTTTAATCAGATCATTGTTTGAACATGATAAGGCCGCCATTATACTGGAAATGTGATCATATGTATCGTGACTTCAATATTTCTGTCACTGCGAACAGATTAGATGCCTAATTTTTTTTTTTAATCCTCCTTTTAGACTTCCACAATGACAAAATAGAACCAGGAAAGGAAGAGTTTGGTCATCCTGCATGATTCATGCTTACTGATAGTCTTTCAGTTCTTGTTAAGTGTTCTTCCTTTTCATGCCTGCGAAATTCTGGGGCCTTTAGCTTGTTGCGTATTACAGTAAACCTTTTTATTTCTGAATTTATTAAGGATAACTAGCCAATTAAGAGACAACCTTCATTTATCTTAAGCTTTTAGGTGCTGACGCTATCTTATGGTCAAAAACCTCTACTTGAGAAGTATACTTTTCAAACATGTTGAATTTTCTAATGAGGAAATAAGGATGTCTTTTGTCTCTTCCTAGATCTAAAATTAGAGTTGCACTTTTTATTATTTTTGATTTTATGGATTCCCAACTAAGGCTGAAACAAAAACTGTTAGACACCATAATCAATATCAGCGTTAAAACTTCACTGTCTTTTTATATCTCATCTGCCCACTCCACAGGAAGACCTCCATTTAGATGATGAAGAGAAACATGGGCAGGAGTACAAGAGGCTCCATCAAGCTATGGAGATGGTTGGCTTTTTGGCCTCCACTAAGAAACAGTATGTGTGGTTTTGATAATTCAAAACATTTTTAGGCTTAAAAGCCACAGGTTTGATTTTAGATTATTAACAGATCCAGGCAGTGAAACACTGTATTTCCTCACAAAACCTTTTCTTTTTTTGTCCTCTTTTCTTCTTGGAATAATCTAGCATTTGATATAAACACATGCCTGAAAATTGAGGCAGTTTGATGGTGAACGTTTTCAGGGGAGTCCCATTTGTTTGCACTGGCTTGGCCAGGACTCCACATCTGGCTTTTTTTGCAGGGTTTCTCACAGTTCCAGTGGGTTATACACTTATTTACCAGTTGTGCCGGAATGGTGGGCGAGTGGTGTGCAACTTTAACTGAGCGCTACCGAGTCGTTTCTGCTAACTTTACTCCTGTTGGTAACAGGTCAGAGCTTGTCAAGTGAAGCAGGAGAAAAAATGCAGCAACTATTTCAACAAGCGCCTGCCAGCCTCAGGGGACAGTGTGCACATGAAAGTGCCAGAAGTAAAGTTTATACACCTGCTTAGATCAGTTCCACAGGTTGAGAAAAACACACAACATTGTAGGTTTAGAAAGATGGAATTGGGGATCATTGTTTTTCTGTCTACCTGTGGTTTAATCCTCTCCTGTGACTTCAAAACATCCTGACAAATGTAAACACATCATTTCACAGATTTTTACAGTGGTACGTTTATGATATCTTTTAAGAACATTGCTGAGGTGATTCGGTAGATATTTAGTTTTCCTGTATAGGTGATTTGTTTGTCTTCCCACTTTGCAGCATATTTTCTATCCTGTCCGCCATCCTGCACTTGGGAAATGTGACGTACACGTTGTCCGAGGACACTCAGGTCTTGCAGGCCGGACCAGCTGAAGTCTTGTCAACACTGTCAGACCTCTTGAAGGTTTGCTCATGAAAAGTTCATTATGTCATTATATTGGACTTAATTGAGTTGTTTTGGGGAAGCTACTTTCTGAAGCTACTTTCTCATTGTGGGGAGAACTTATATCATGTTTTTTTTTTGTTTCCCCCTTTCCTTTGTAGGTGAAAATGGAACCACTCGTGAGGGCTTTGACCCAGAGGAAAGTTGTCTCTGCTAAGTCAACCGTAGTTTCACAGTACACACTACAAGAGGTACCAAGTTTGAATGTAGTGAATTGGTTTCTCTCTTAAATGAAATCATGTAATACATTTTCTGCACTATTTCTGCATCCTCTGTTGGAATTAGTTTTTTTATGAACCTGCATATGGTTAAAAATATATAAGTAAGCACAGTCTGTTAACCACTTATTCCCATGCGTTTAGGCCACCAGAGCACGGGACTCTATGGCCATGGCTTTGTATGGTGCTCTGTTTGACTGGATCATCTTTCACATCAATCACGCCTTGCTCAACAGACGAGATATGGAGGAGTCCATTTCAGTGGGTCATTTTACTTAGATCAGCAATGATCTGCCTCACTGACTGCAAAATCCCAACATATGAAGCTGTGTTTTTTATTCATGATTTAGTAAAATATGTGGAGGTTGTGATTTAAAACTCATGTTTATCATTAATAACTGTCTATAGTTCTGCTTTGAAATAATTATTTTTGTGTCCTTTTGTTTCGTAGTGTTTGTCTGTTGGTGTCCTGGACATGTTTGGGTTTGAGAACCTCCAGAAAAACTGTTTTGAGCAGCTATGCATCAACTACACCAGTGAAACTTTGCAGTATTTCATAAAGCAGAAAATCTTCAAGCAAGAGCAAGTGGGTCTTTTGAGATTTGTATAGCATGTTGTGTGTTTGCAGTCTAAATTAAACTAAGATTTACTAAGATTACCTTCATCCAGGTAATGCAGACAAATCCACACTGATTTAGTGAGAAGTGTGTGATGATGTCATTGTGGTTTGAAATTATTTCCAGGAAGACTATGTGTCAGAAGGCATCACCTGGAAAAACATCAACTTCCCAGACAACAGTGGCTGCATCCAGCTTATGAGCAAAAATTCAGTTGGAATCTTTGATTTGCTAAATGAAACGAGCAAGTACGTGCACTGCTTAATCTCTCATATTAGACATTTAACCTCACATTTACATACTAATAATTTTCCTCAAAGATACTTGACAAATAAAAAGTAAGTGGGCAAGGAAACTGAAGTCACCACCATTCGAGGGCAGGTCCAGACAAGACTTTGTCAAGTTCATGATCCAGAAATAACCACACTGTTTTCCATTATCACATTCTGACTAAGTTAAGAATAATTTTTATTATTAAAGCACCTCCTTAGTTTGCCATCTTTCCCAGCCGTCATATGTTGAGTGTGAGTGTGATCATCTGTCCTTCTCTCTGTGTCTTCAGCCTTCCTGAGGCAACATATAAAACCCTGTTGGACAAGTTAAATGAGCAGCATCGGAACAACACATTCTTTACAGCCTCTTCAAGTACAGAGCCAGTTTTTGTGATCCAACACTTTGCTGGAAGAGTTGAATATCACCTAAAGGTAAAATTCCTACCGCGCAAACATCTCTTTTCTGAAGCCCCATTTCTATTTAGGTAAATATTACGTCATTGGTTTTAGCCTTGTTAGATAAGCCATTGTGGGAAAAACTTCAAAATCTCCAACCAAGTAAATGGTTAATCCCCAATGCTTTGTAGCCTTCAAAAGTTCAGCATTTCTAATAATAACTTGTTGTAGTTGTCGATAAAGTACTTGTAACTAATGGAAACTCCGGAATCGTACCTATCATATCATTGTGCAACCTGAACTTATTTCCCTTGATTACCACGTGTTTTGGTTTTCTTTAGGATTTCAGACAGAAAAACACAGAGCACATGCGGCCTCAAGTTGTGTCACTCCTGCGTAGCAGCGAGCGGTCATTCCTGCATCACTTGGTTTCATCGAGCCCTGAAGCGCTGTTCAGATGGGGCGTCCTACGAGCAACAATCCGCATCCTCACAGTGTTTAAAAGCATGGCACGCCAGCGGGCAGAACTAAGTGTGTAGCTTCAACTTATGGACCACAAAAAGATTTTAGACATTGTCTGCTTTTGGAACTTTTTTTTTTTTTTGACTGACCGAGTCAGCATCTTATTTGGGTTATTGTTATTATGATTATTGTGGTTTTTATTAATAGAACTTGTGCTTTTACAACAGATGCTGCAAAGCGAAACTCCCGCAAGTCTCTCAAAGACTTGAAACGTCAGAGTAGCACGCTTACCCCGCTATCCAGGTAACTTTTAATCTAAGCTTCACTATAATAACTATAATAGTTTTGGGTTGTTGAGCAGAATTCATGTTAGATCAATGATCCTTATGGGAAATTATGTGGCAGCTACAGGGCAAAACAACTTGTGTCTATTAACATTGGTATGGTTATCCATGTTAAAAAAGATAATAATGTGCCCTTTGATGCTTTGATGGTAATAATGAAAGCACCTCTTTGACTCTTAACAGCACAAGCCAGACTCTGGATTTCTCCTTTGATCACTCTGATGAATTTCCTATTGATGTGTTCGGGGACATCTTTGCCAGTTACGAACAGAGAAAGTATGGGCTACATGGCTTTTATGACACATTGGATTTTTTGTTATGAAGGTTTGCCTTATTGTTTGCAGACCTCATGATCTGAGGCACCTTGTATTGTTTTTGTATTGTCTGCAGGAAAAATAGAGGCGGTCGACACAAGCAGCTCATTCCAAAGGTAAAGCTTTGTGCCATTCAGTTATCCACTAGACCGAAACATTGTGGAGTTTCAAGTCATTGTAAATGTAAATCTCCTCCAAAAAACATATTTTATATTTGAAGTTCCAAACATTAACTTACTTAGAAAAAATCAAATGTTACAATATTGTAGTTAAATAAAAAGGTACTTAAGTGCTTGAAGGAAAGAAAATGTTTTTCCATAAAGAAACGTATCTCAGACACAAAGAAACAAATATATGTTTGATTATTTGTCTTGATTTTAAAATATTTAGATATTTATTTAGATATCAGTTTTTACCGTCCACCATAAAAAGCTTTCAATTTTGAGAAATTGAAGCTCATAGCTTCTTTTTGTTGTCATCAACAGAACCTCATCAATTTGCGCTCACTCCAACACATTGTCTGCATTACGTCGCACGACCGAACCTCCAAATCCATCTTCCATCCTTACCGGAGAACAAGGCTCCCCACTGTTAGCACTCAGTTTCAGGTTTGTATTCTGTCTGACATCAATTTGGAGACTCGTAGTTTTGAACCACCAGTTTCATCCACTGCTTGTTAAATGTCCTTTTTCTTCCCTTGCTTTGGAACTTCACTTAATGAAAATTTAAAGATGAATATCAGAATGGGCTTTAAAATATTTCCTCCAAACATATTCATTTAAAGTGCAAGTTTTCAGTGTAACATAAAGTCTGAAATCAGGTTGACTCATTGCATCTGTTTTGTTTTTTCAAAGGCATCACTTAGAAAGCTAATGGAAACCATCGGAAAAGCAGAGCCTTCCTTCATTTTCTGCATTCGCTCCAATGCCAAAAAGGTAGATGCAAGTAGCATGCTAGAATATCAATTTAGTTGTGCATATTGTGCCAGGAAAAAAAAAACTTTGGAAATCTTGTGTCATTGTTACAGGAAGAGCTGCATTTTGATGATGCACTTGTGCTGAGGCAGATCAGATACACGGGCATTCTGGAAATGATTCACATTCAGAAGTCTGGCTACAGAGCCAAATACACCTTTGCGGTAGGTGGCCCTTATTCCTTTAAATTCGAAAGGGAAATGCACACAGGAAAAGTTTTTCTTTTTTTTCATTTCTTTTTCGATGATAAAAATCAGTTCTTTCTAGCAAGTCAGTGACTTCACAGTAAGAGTGTGATATTTTGAATAAGTAATGGCATAGCATCTTACATTAGTTTTATTTACCTAAACTAGTTTTTTGGAGATAATTAATAGATTTATGCCCTTTAATCTTTGTTAATTCAGACTATAACTCTTAGGATATTAAAAAGTTATAGGATTATATTTGAAGACCTTGTATCCATTGATCAATTAACGTAAATATAATATATATATATATATATATATATATAAAAACATTAAACATTTACAGTTAAAATTTCAAATCAATGCATATGTAGTATGTTTATTTTTTTATTTCTGTTGATTTAGCACCTAATCTAGACCAGGGTTTGTTACTGCAGAGAGGAATGCTGTTACTGAGAAAGGGAAGAAAGTACTGACTTCTAACTGAGTTCGGAGCCTGTCAGCCTTACTCTTAGTCATGTCTTCTCTTCACGGCAGGAATTTTTGAAGAACTTCAAGATTCTGCTGCCAAAAGGAGCCGAGGCATCCCCAGAGCATATTACCCAACTATTTGAGAGGATGGAAATGGATAAGACCACCTACCAAATAGGAAAAACTAAGGTCAACCATCTTACTTGTATTTCATTTATCAGTTCTCATTCGCATGCCTTGTACCCATGTTTTGGTAGTCCATCTGCCAGAAGGTGAGGGTGGATGCCGAAGAGTATGTTTAATTAGAAAATAGTACTGATATTTGACCACTCATTTGAAAAATTATCTAAAAGCGATCCGTTTTTTATGCCATTCTTTCATCTACTCAGGTTTTTCTTAAAGAAAAGGAACGGCAGGTGCTTCAGAACACTCTAAACAAAGAAGTGGTGCAGCGCATCATCACCCTGCAGCGCTGGTTTCGCTCTTGTCTGATAAGGATGCATTTTCTTCAAAAGAGGGATGCAACAAAGATCATCCAGGTGCAGTTACTCTCCCTAATGTAACTGCTCGCAGTAAATCTAATAACTAATGTGGTTATTATATAACAATTGCCCCTCATTTCTATACCTTATTTTGAGCGACAGCTAATTAAAAAGATATTTCACTTAAGCATAAAGTAGAGGATCACATGTTGAACACAATGTTATTCGTACTGTGATTTTGGTTTCTTCCTTTTTTAACAAACCAAATCACAATGGTTTCAAAAGGCAAGGGACACAACAGCAGAATGAAGCTAAAAGAAGATTTCTCATGTTTCAGAGGAGCTGGCGCGGGTTTTACGAGAAGCAGAACCGAGCCGCTACAGTGATCCAGGCAGCATGGCGCAGTTCCCTGATAAGTCAACTGGAGCACCGGGAGGAAGGCCAAGATGGGCTCACGGGTCAACCTGGAAACCTCAGGTATAAATGTTGCTAAGAGCCAGCTTGAGGTCAAGCAGCATCAGCACTTCTTCATTAGTTCTAAACACTCAGTTTAACAGGAAGAGCGCCTCATGAGGGCATGGATTTTTAAAGATTCAAGAAGAAACCACGCAAACATTTAACATTTACATTCATTATTACTGTTCAGTAGATGCCTATTCTATGATTGCATTTAATTGTTTACTAGTATTTGGAATAGGAATTTTGTAGCATCAGTGTTAAACAGAGCAAATTTCCCATGATTTGTGTTCCATGCTCAGTGACACATTTTTGATTGGCTGTCCCTGTCTTGCAGGACACCTAAACCATTATGCAAACACTGGTAAAATTAAACTGTTTTTTTTGTGACATACACAAAGCTCGTTTGGTTAGTACACCTCACCTCTGTCTCACATTAGATTTTTCCAAGATATGAACAGGGAAGACATACGTCTGCTCTCTGGTGGCCAGTTAGAGTACACACAGTATTTTTAGCATCTCCATTGTTTTTGCCTGCTGCTGGTTATTATTCAGGCCAGTAAATTGGGTTAGACTGGGATGTTTAAAAAGACTATTTTGTTACTATGTGTTTATATATATATATATATATAAATTTGTGTGTTTATAAAATCCTTATTATATCAGTCTAATTTAGTGTCTCTTACACATTAGCCAGCAAAAAAACCAGTTGAAGAGGCAGCAAAATCTGGAGCACAGCTCCGAAACTAAGACGACCCAAGAGCCTGACCCAGGTAGCCGCCAGAGGGATAGCAGCGGTGACAAACGACAGGACAGAGGATCCACGCCCCCCCTAAACAGACCCCTGTCTCTTCCATTTGACCGTAACGTTGCCAATGATCGTTCGACCAGCCCTTCTACCAACAGCTCGATTCAGCGCTACAGAGATATTGGGGGCATGGAGAAGAAGCTGAGCCAGTGGAAAGGAAGACATAGTGAAGGTGATCCGACAGATGAATCAAGTCCTGAAAGGCTGCGTCAAAAACTAAATAAGGGAGAAAATTTTCGGTAAGTTCTTTGGTACCTTTTCCAGGATCTGCATCCATATTGTGACTTGTGGCAGCTGAGCTAATGTGCAGATATAAATTCACTCAATCAGTCCTCAGCTCTTCGTTTCCTCTATAAATAGTTACAAAGGAAAGTCCATGTCTGCTGATGAACTGTCCAAGCTCAGCTCCTCGGGTTCTGACAGCCCACCCTACCCCACTCAGGTGAATTGAGTTCTTCTTTTAACACAAAACATTTCCTCAAGGAATGTTAAATCCTACTCTATGTCTGACTTTCTCTGAGTTGTTTTCAGTGCTCTAACAAAATGAATGATGATTCATCAATGGGATATAGTTTTGTTTGGTAATGTGAGCTTTTGTTTGTCTGACGAACCCATGAGAGGAGTTTCTCACTTAACAGTCAAGGTAGCCTCTCAGTCTGTGCCTTATCACTTCTGCTGGCCCTGTTAGGTCAGGGTGCGACTGCGCAAGACGAACAGACGCAAGCGTCGCTTAGCCTATGCTCGCAGCGGTCTGATGATTAACTTTGGGGGCTCCAAGGAGAGCGAATACTGGAGCTTTCCTCTGCCTCCCATCAGCCCCGCTGTACCCATCCTAAAGAGCTCAGCCAGTAGCATGGATTTCCGGGCCTTCCAACCCCAGGTCAAGGTACTGACCAAAGGGACATGTCGAACCAAGCACAACTCCTCTCTGCTTGCAGGCCTTGCATATGTGCTCATGGACTGGGACCTCTAATTTCTGCTTTGCAGCCGAGAACAATAAAAAAAAATGAGCTGTTGCTTTCAGTATTCATGGAAATATTGAAAAATGATTTCCAAAGCTCATTTGTTTCCACCCACTGGAGTAGTGGGTTAGCAAGCACAATTTAGACTCGCGCAATATGAAGAGTGGTAAATATTGTATGAAGTTTTACCTTTTTACCGGAGTAAGATGGGTACCTGTTTTTAATACATATTCCAATGATACTATATTAACAAGTTCTAATTACTTGAAACTTGAAACACTTGAAAGTGTTTTATTTAACTGTGCCAAAATCTTTTGATTTATTAAGGGATTAACACTTGAATAATATTCTTTATAAATTATATGCATCTTAACCTATTTGGATAAAACACCTGTCAATAATTACTCCCAATCATGGCAAATTTACTAAATATTTCAGATAATGTTAACATTACTTCAACACTTTCTTGTCGCTAGTACATGTTTGTAAATTGAGGGAATTTGTACACAATCTTATTAACCTATTTCTTGAAAAATAACACTTTTTCATACTAATGGTTATATGAAATAGAGCAAAATGGTGGCAGGAGACAGAATAACTCTGCATGAGAAGTAGAGATGGTGAAGGATTTCCACTTTTATTTCATGACATTTCTGCGGGTTGGGCTTGGTGGTGAAGGAACTCCTGTGATCCTTTGAACGACTTTGCTGCAATTGCTGTAAGGAACACAGAGAGGGACCATCTATCCCCAGGAAAATTGAAGTTGCATGTGTTTTGTTTGATATTTTAGCTTGTTGCATGCTCAGGTTATCACTCTGTTACAGATCCCAGCAGAACCTGATGGCACTAGGTTCAGCCTCCCCCCCCAGAACCAGCAATGACAACGCAGGACAACAGGGCTCCAACCAGACACAGCCCACAACTCCTGAGAGGTAAGGCCGTTCAGCTAGCTCATTAATAAAAGGTTTATTCAGGAATTCAGAGACGAAGTTTCTAAATTTTCAGCAAATAAGTGATGATGATGATGATTTTTTTTTTATTTTTTTTCATGAATTATGTCTTGATTGTCCCCTCTACAGGATTTCGTTTTTTAGTAAATTACTGAAGAAACGGACTCAGAAATGTTCACAAGGCAGCGAGTCTCCATCAGATAAATATGGTAACTAAAAATAGACTAAAAAACATGTTAAACCTTGTAAACTGCAACCTTTGTGCATTTGATTGAATGTAGCTGAAATTCAAAAGTTTTACCATCACATGGTTTGTGTGAAGACTTTCTAGTTCTAGTTCCAGTATTTATTTTCTAAGGTTGAAAAAGTATTAAGACCTTTTCTGTAGTTATAAGGGACACCACTGAATCACTTCCTTACTTTATGTATTTCTTCTCTTTCTGCAGCGACATTGCCCAGCTACAGCCCTCATCCTTACCACACGCCTAATAAAAACAGTGCGAGAGCCACTCGTAACCCCACCATTCGTATCAGCAGAGCCACAAGGGCACTCCAGGCAGATGCGTCTCTGGACCGAGAGATCACCGACCCCAAGGAACTACGAAACCTGGATGAGTTTCTTGGAACTCAGGTGAGATCCCCATCTGAGAGTACAGAATAGTTTCCCGATAAATAGTAAGTGAAGCCATAGCTTCTGGTACAACTTTACAAAGCATAGGCTGAAACTAGTTATTTTAACAGTTGTACAGGAATTAAAAATAATTCCTGAGTAGCGCTATATGCACTTTAAGGCAAAAAATGCCCAGTGTTCTAATTGTAATTTCCCAACCCTTTATCATCAGGTCAATGATCTTAACACAAGAATAAAAGAGCTGTCTGCAACAGAAAGTGTTTTCCTGAAAGCCACCATGGAGTTCAGAGAGACCATCAAAAGCATGTACTCTGTCCAGGTGAGTCAGTTCAGATCAGGTTCAAAAAACAATTTCTGTTGAAAATAAATTGATGGGTAGCCATTGCTCATTGTTACTTTGACCAACAGAAGCCCCAAATTGGCTACAAGGATCTGATGAGGGGCTACCGTAACAAAGTAAACACATTAGCTGGATCGAAAGAAAAGGCAGAGGTCTCACTGGTGGTAAACCTTTTCCAATCTGTGCTGGATGGCTTCATCAGGGGGGAAATAAAACGAGCAGACACTGAACCAAACAAGGTAGTTTTGATGCTTTTCCGCAATTCAATCTGCTTTGTAAATTAGAGTTATTTAGCTCATTTAATGCTTCTTTTCTTTTCTTAGGCCACTAAGAAGAGAAGGAAAAAAGAAAAATGTGTGAGTTGATTGTGTTTCTTAAAGTTTCCTCAAGTGTATTATTTCAGTATTTAATCATTTGTCTTTGTCTGTAGCTTGACAGTCCTTTAGATCACTTGTTCAGCACCTACCAAGTGAACATTATGCAATCATGTGATTTGTGCGGCTCTTACATCTGGGGAATGGAGAAGGCTTACATGTGTAGTGGTGAGTACAAACAGCTCTGCAGCCACAAAATCGAACAGCCTTTTAAAGCTCACAAATGCAAGTATCCAATGAGACTAAATTTTTAATAAATGTTTCTTCCAAGCTTGTAAGTTAATATGTCACAAGAAATGCCTGAACAGAATCATCACAGATTGCTCAACACGATGTGCCAGACAGGTAGGAACTGAAGTTTTTGGTTAAGAAATCCTACCATCAGTTAATCATTGTCAAAACGTCCACATCGTATTTTGTCGTAGCGCACTCTGTCCTCATCTCTCACATGTTTTGTTTTCCCTCATCCTAGGATAACAGTGTACCAGGCTCCCTCCATTTTGGAGTGCAAGTGTGTGTCCTGACCAGCAAAGCTAACCCCGTCCCCAAAGTGGTGGAGTTGTTGCTAATGCACGTGGAGCTTAATGGCCTCTACACGGAAGGTATTTACCGCAAGTCTGGTTCAGCTTGTCGGGCGAGGGAACTCCACCAGATTCTGATGACGGGTAAGAAATGTTTTGTCACCCAATCTTGTTTAGATAGCAGTACTTCAGGTTATTTTTGGCCATCTTTACGATTTTTGTGTTTAAAAACAAAGTCAATCATCTGAGATTATGAGGAACCTATTCTTTTTTTGTTGTTGTTTTTGTTCTGAAGGACAAATGAAAGAAACTAACCTGACACATGCCCCCAATGCTTACATGATGATGAAATGATTGAATCACACTCTTCATCATTCTGCTGCGCTGAATGGCCAAAAAGCATTTTTAACTTCAGTGAAGAAAGGAAGAATAAGAGGAAAATAGTTTAGAATCCATCTCATGACACTTGTCCCCTCAGATCCTGAGACGGTGTGTTTGGATAACTACCCCATCCACACCATCACAGGCCTTGTTAAGCGCTGGCTCAGAGAGCTGCCAGACCCCCTTATGACCTTTTCTCTCTACAACGACTTCCTTCATGCTGTGGGTAAGAAACTATTTGTAGCAGTCAGATTTTTAAGCATGTAGGGTTGTTTGATTTAGATGTAGGACAGTGGTTGGGTTGAGTAGAACACACTGAATGCTTTGAAATACAACATCTATCTTCTATTATGGTTAGTGATATGAAACCGGAAATATATGGATACATTTTGGAATTAATCTTATTAATGAATTACCTTCAGAGCTGCCAGAGACGGATGATAGAATAAGGGCGGTATACCAAAAGGTTGATGAACTTCCCCCTGCTAATTACAATACTTTGGAGCGGCTTATCTTTCACCTGGTCAGGTTGGTATATTTTTTTCTTTCATATATAAGAAGTGGTCCTTTGAGATTTTAATCCATGTGTTTTTTAGGGTTTCCAGGGAAGAGCAGCACAATAAGATGTCACCAAGCTCTCTTGCTATTGTGTTTGCCCCCTGCATTCTGCGTTCACCTGATGCTAATGACCCCTTCCTTGGTATAAGAGATGTCCCCAAGACAACACTGTGAGTCACCATACTGGACTTTGTTGGAAACTACGCAGTCTTCCAGAGATTTTAATTGGCGCCTGGTGTGCACTTGCAAAACAACGTTTTGAAATCCTGCGGGCATTTGTTTGGTCAGTAAATGTTTCTTAGGATACATCATTGACTATTTCTTTCAGCTGCGTGGAGATCCTGATTTCTGAGCAGTTCAGGCGCTTCAATGAGAAGATGCAGAATATCCAGAAGCTGGAGCACGCAGAGGCCCTGGCTATAAACCAGTTGAAACTGAGGAGACAAAACACGGTGAGATAAAAATGGAAGGACAGCAATAGGTCTAAATAACATCTGGTCAGTCTTTTTAAGGTTTTCATAGATATAATGCATGCCTAAAGTAAGAAGTAACTCACTTTCAAAATGTGTCCTAATCTTTCTGCTAATACTTACTGTTACATTTATTAAGGGAATATATATAAAAAATATAAATATATATATATATATATATATTTTTTTGTTTATTTTAATTTTTTTTTTTTTTTTATTTTTTTTTTTTATATATTTTATACAGTATATATATATGTAATGCACCTTCATATTTATTCACTCTTTTTTAAATTCGCCCGGTGTAACATCAAAGGCATTGCCACATGTGTTGGCATCCCAGCAACAATAATTTGTCTCTGTGTAGGTCCTCGAAAAGCCTTCAGAGCTCAATGTTCCACAGCCTCTACAATCTGATGAGTCAGAGATGATCCTTATTGAAAGGATAAAATCCATCAAGCAAGAAAAGTAATCTCAACGTTAATAGATATTTAATATATATACTATATGAACATTAATGATCACGATATTAATGTTTCCTTTTTAATTTTCAGGGTGGATTTGGCCATCAGGTTATCCGAACTGGAACAAGAGCAATCTGACTGTGAAGCATTGGACTCTTCATCTTCAATGAGCTCAGAAAGTCTAGATCGAATGGAGAGCCTTGAATCGGAAGGTCAGTAGAGAGGTAAGGTACTTAAACCTTCCTCTGCATGAAAGACGATAACATATAGTTAAATTATGTGTTTTAAACATCCAAAATGTATGGCTGTGGAAAATGACACAAAGCCATTGCCATTAGGAATTCAGTATTACTTTAACAATATGTACGAGACAATATATCATAGTATCACATCTAGTGTTGCTTCTCACAACATTACATTTTTTGCCTATCGCTTATGCTTGTAGTCTCAACAGTTTGAGTAAGACAATCAAGGATAAGGGCCTGTGCTTCTATCAAAGTGTTATGGCTTGATGAGTAGATGAAAAGTAAGCGTTCCAGAAACAGAAATACTAACTTATATTCCATTGCATCATCTGGGAGTAAATGTCAGTTCCTGCTTTCCATGGCCAAACTTTTAGTTACTGGTCAAAGTGTGCAGCCACTGAGCACTGCGTAGTAAATGCCATAGCCACTTCTTCCTGTTTGGCTTATTTCAAACCAAAACAGAAAGTTATTTACTACAACGCTTGCACCAAATGTGTTTACTAAACTGTTGAGTTGATGTCACCAGGAAGGACGAGCATGCAGATGAAAACCCAGAAAACTGACCACCCAAATGACCTGGCTCAGAGAGTCAGAAGTTTGATGACTCAGACAGATAATGAACGGATAGAACTCACTTCAGTACAAAACACAGATGTCATCCAGTCCATGAACTTACTGCCTGGCCAAGACGCTCCATGCCCAACCAAATGCCCACAAGTGACCACAAAGACCTTGAATGGGAGCTTCGACAACCTGGATATCCCTTACATTGATGAGGATGACCAAAGCTAAAACTGATATCACAAGTAGTGACGAATCTTAATATCGCCAGTATGTGTTTATTCTACACAAAGGAAACTGCACTTTGCTTTATAGACTTTATATTTGTCATTGCTGCTACAGATACCTTACACTTTGAGAATTTGTATGTAGTTTTTCAGACATTATTCCTACTCTCCCGGCAGGGTTTTCATGTAATAAAAGAAAGGTTTTGTCACTATCATCACTTCCATTCTCTGCACTTTTAAACATGTCTGATTTGAACTGTACACATTTTATAAAGCAGTTGTGTAACCATCAATGAAAAGAAACAAAGACAACAAGATTGGTAGCAAATGAATATGCAAGTGCTCTGTTTTACATAGACAAGATTCACAGATCAACCCTCTTCCTAACAACAGTGTGTTGTCTGTGGCAAAAAAGGGCAATTAATTGTAACAGTACCAGATGTTCACAGATTTTTTTATAGTAATTCTGCATACAATATTGTGAGACTGTATGTTGGCAATTTGGAGGGTTTGCTGAAAAAGGTTATTCTTTCCATTATATTGTATATTACACATAACTGTAAAAGATCTTACACTGAGTCTATATAAATAAGTGTGGATATCTGTGAACTTTCCACTTTCTATCCAACAGTGATGTTTTTATCATGAAAAGACTTTGTCTTTAACAAGTTGATAACATATTTTCTATGTATCTTGTTCTTTGTGCATGACTGTACATTTTATAAAGGGTAGGGATGTACATGTTGTGGTTGACATTCACATGGTTTGTTACATCCTCAAACTAAAAATAATAATAAAAGAACAATTTTGAAGTGTTTTTTATTCTCATACAGTGACTTTTCTTGACATAAGTTATAACTAGGATTTCAAGTAAACAGACTTAGGTCTCCATATTTCTCAAGCAAATATTTGTATGTGTATACTTTTCCACTGTTTATATGAAAAGAGTTATTTCAAAAACTGAGCAGAACAGGAAAAGGTATGGAGTTCATTCAAATTTTATAACTGCGTTGTTATATCATTTCTGTAATGTAAAAAAACAGAGATCACAATAAAGATGTTAGATATTTTGGATATCAATTCATTAAATGCAAGTCTATCCTTTCAGTGATGATTTTTCAATGGTTCCACAAAAGTAGCTGAACATTTTGTACGCTTCTCCGTAAACACAACCAATTTCTATATAAGGGATTTCCTCTTTGTTGCCCGCGGCTCGAGGTTCACAAATCACCACGTGAGGATCATGTCATCGACGTCACCTGAACCAATCAGACACAGATTTTGCAATGCTTTCATGCTAACTAGCCAATCATAGAGTCGTATTGCATTGTAAAGGCGGGTTCATTTTCGTTTCAGGAAGACAGACTGAAGTGAGGTGGGGATGAGAAATCATCATTTGGTTAGCCTGCAGCTACTTCCCATAGCCGAATGCTGAAGTGTAATGAGCTTAGTACCCTAAATAAGTAGATTCTTTTTATTTTGGTAGGTGCAACGATGACCCATTGACATCAAGAATGGACATAAGTTAACAATGACGGGGGAGAAAAAGAAGAAGAAGCGGCTGAACCGCAGCATTCTTCTTGCAAAGAAAATTATAATAAAAGATGGAGGAAGTGTGAGTTAAATATTTATTTATCTTCGTTAACTTAGCTTACCATTTAGCCAAAATAACTCTCGACCACAGTTGTTCTGTGGCAACCTTTTGTTTTTATTGTAGACGGCTAAAAGCGGAGTTTGTTTATGCCTGTCAGCTCAATGGTTTTCCACTGTACATAACGTTGACCGTTAACGCCGTTTGGAACGCCTAGCTAACTGGCTAGTTGTAAACTAGCACTAGCTAATGTTAGCGGCCCGTGTTAGCTGGTCGTTTACACGTCAGCTCATGTAGCGGCAGTTAGCCAGCGACAACGTTAGCCTCACTTTAACAAAATGTCTTGTAGTAGTTATTAATTTGCCTCGAATGTTAGCGGGCGATTTACATATGAACGTTTGTTAACATTAACATTAGGTGACATTTGGTTGTATCACCAAGCCATTAAACGTGGCTAGCTTAACCGTAGCTCTATAGCATATGTTTTAATAAGGTTTTTAGTGCCTTTTAATAATCTAAAACTACACCCTCAGTGTTGTTTGATACTACACAATGTGCAACTAAAGAAATGCATAACTAAGGAAATCTACTTGTCGGGCATTAAATCATTTGGCACGTTTGTCAACAATACGTGTGAATGCAAGAGATTCAGACAGCGCAGTTTGTGCTGTCGGTTTAAAAAACACAAGTCAACACTGCTGAAGTAAAAAAGTAATCTGGACCATGGCTCTTAGATGCCTAAACGAATATGAGCCCTGTTACGAAAAGGGGCCTCTAACGGATATATCAGTCGAGGCATTTCGTTTCTTGCAAATGTATAGTCTCCCTCAATGATTGATAGATGGTCATGCTTTGATTTAGCCTCATAATAAAGAAATAACATTTCCTCCTCACAATTTTTTTTAATTGAATCCTAATTGGTTGAAAAACACGGATAATAGATTCTAAGTGATTGTCTTTAAAAAGATCTAAGACCTTTCTGGGGGGGTTGTGATTTTGATAAGACCTTATGTTGTATAATCATGTTTGTAATATAATGCCAGACTGTTTTAATCAATTTGATGAGTTGCATATTGTTAATTTCTTTATAATGCAAAGGGGTTTAGAAGCCAACACTGAAAAACAGAAGGTGATATCGGAATTCGTCACCGGTTTAGTTTTTTGTGAAAAAGGAAGTTGCCTCTTTCATATCAAATGTTTATAGTTCCTTAGTTTTTCAGAAGCAGATGTTGCTGAACTTCTTACTGTCAAACAAAGGGCGAGAGTTGTCCTTGGTTATGTGACCTGTAGCAGGACCACACTGGACAGTTACCATCAATTTAAAGTTTATCCTGGCCAACGTTGGACCCCCTCACATGACGCTTAGTTGTATTTCCTGCTACACCACTCAAAGACTCGCACATCATTTAATCATCTTACGGAACAGATATATTTTACCGTGCTGCTGTGAAGTGACATCCCCACAAGAAACCAGGTTTTGTGAGATAATGAGGCTGTCTATTTATGTTTTACTCATTACAGACCTGTCTGCTTTTTTAGAGTGACCTGGTAGCCTCACCTGTTTGTGTCATTTTAGTGTATAGTTGTTTTCCTTTTGTTAAATAACCTTAAATCTTAATTCTAGAAATACTCAACTTTTTTATTTTTTAACAAAGGTATTGCAGAAATAAACACTTAATAAATGGTCTTTATTTGTTTTTTCAATGGCAATTTGGTATACGTGAAAAATAATTAAATTTGTAAACTTTTGTCAGATCATGGTGACATTGTTATGTTTAGAATCAGTGTGACTTGACAAACTGGGCCATTGTTCTCCTACGTCATAGATATCATTATCATATTTCAGGTCAACATTTGATGCCGCTCTAATTTCTTTAACTTCATGTTGCACAACATAATTTGGATTATTTTCAAAACAAAGAATTGTCTTCTTAAATGTGAGCTTGATTCACAAAACCTTCATGTTTGCAGACTTCTCTAGTATTCTTTCAACGTTCAACACTGTACTGGTTCTCTTATCATTTCTTTTAATAATCTGCTTTTGCAAGTCCACACTCATGCACAACTGTGGGTGGTCTCACAGGATTAGGAAATGCAATTTATATTGTATCATATCGTTTGTCAGGAGCATCCTTAAAATAGATTCCAGAGTAAGATTCGATTTGTTAATGTGTTACCATCAGCAGGCACTTTAAGGCACGCTAATCGCTGTTACTTGTCAGCTAACTGCCCCTTTCTGCGTGTCTGTCTCTGTTTCCATCTAGCCTCAGGGAATTGGTGAGCCCAGTGTTTACCATGCTGTGGTGGTCATCTTCCTGGAGTTTTTTGCATGGGGTCTCCTCACCACACCAATGCTCACGGTAAGCCTGGACACGCACCTCCTCAGCAGAGGCATTGTTATGTAAACAAAGGTTCTTGTAAACCCCAGCCAAAGGATGGCATTTCTCATTGACTGGAATCACACAAGGCCCATCAGTGTCTATGAATAATTGAATCCCTAATCAGTTGAGCAAAACCCAGGAGGATTTTGTTTTTCATGGTTGTCTGTACGCAGATGTTTTGCCAGGCACTCTGATGAACAGAGAAATATGAATAGGGCATCAAACACTTGTATTGTTTGAACATCGTTGCTTTGTTAAAAAGGCTTATCAGGGGTCACTGGTTTGTGTTGTCAGCCCGCAGTACAGGTGCTGGCCTGGCAACCCACACCACATCACACCACATGCTCTGTAGTAGCAGAAGCCATGCTGCCAGAAAATAGACTAGAGGTTGATGTTTCTTGAACTTTTAATGAAGCAAGATGTAGTCCGCATTCTGAGTTTGTCTCACCATGTAAAACACCATGTCCCTCAGCCAAACATGAATGATTAAAAAAACATCGTTTGAAATCATGGCACTGAGACATCTGGGGAGTTGAAAACCAAAACCAAGCCAATCTTATAGCCTGTAAACCTTTACAATCCAGTGAAGATGCGTTTCTGTGATGAGGGTTATCCGTGTGATGTAGTCTGAGGTTAATATATTGTTGTACCTGTGACTATAATGTTTGAGTATTGGGGAGGGAGGATTGCTTCGTCTTGCCTATATATTGTGTGATTTTACTTCAAAATTCAAGAACACTTATCGCTTTTAAGCATGTTTATTTGAACATAGTTATGTCTCCATTCAACTTTCTGAATTTGCTTTGATCAGATTTTAGATAATGTTCAAAGATAAGATATACTAAAAATGTATGTTTATATCAGCAAAGTTTATCAGCAAAGTTTATGTCTTTTTATCGCTTTTCATCGCTTTTAACCTTTCAGTCAATTTTTGTAAACATTTAATAAATTCCCATAACCTCTTTTAAACTGCACACCTTTCCCCATAATCATAAGTAATCCTAATTAGGCAGAAACTTTCATCTCAGATTAAGAGTAAACATCTGTGATCCACATGATGTGAACCAGTATGCAACACATACTTTTCAATGGTGGTTATATGCGCAACTGCTCAGCATTAATTACAGGGTGTTTGTTGTCCGCACAGTCTATGGATGGAGGCAGGATTTGCATTTCACACTAATCAGATGCTTCCCAAAGATGAGAAGTACTGCTTCACTGCTCCCAGTGACTGCACTGCTTCATTAGTATCCAGCAGCAACAGTCCTCACTGAGCATTCAGGGTTTGTTTGTGTTTGTAACTCAATCTCAGAGGAAGAGAGGAGATTCTTTGCTATTGCTTTAGCTTTTCATCTGTAGTCTTAACAATAACCAGATTCTGTTACTCTGTCGGTCAAGCTCCACATGTCCTAAAGTGAACTAAACAAAACATTATGTTCTAACAGCAGTGTCAAAGACCAAAAACTTGTTATGGACGTTGAGCTCAGCGTCCCATATATTTTAACCATTCAAACTACTCTTTCCCTTCTTCATGCGGACAGGGGTCGCATACATTATCTTTGTAGTCTACAAATCCCTACAGTACACATCCCTCTTTAATTTTATCTTTAAGCAGGTAGCATTTTAATTAATTGCTCAATTGAGTATTTTTTTATATATAATTGGACGTTCCTTTCAGCTTACAAAGAGGCTGTAAAGTTTTTAGTTTTTGTGGACAAACTTCATCATCAGCAGAATAAAAATTAATCCAAACCACAAATTATTTGGGCAGACAAAACACTGCGAAACAGCAAAAACGTACCACTTTTGTCAACTGCTAAGCTCATTTCATTGCTTGAAGGGTGAGTTTATTTGCCTCAGGTAAATAAAACAACTGTTTTATAGTCTCTCCCTTCTGATGAGTTGGCGCTTTAACATCTTTTGAACTTTTTAGTAGAAAGAGGCACTTGAGCTGAGCATTAATCTAGCAAAGATTAATTAATGATCCACTAGAAAACACCTGTCTGCCATCTTGACATGGTAAATTTGAACTAGATTTAGCACTCGTGTGAGGAATGTCAACCATCCTCATCAACAGAGAATTCCTAACATTTAAAACACAAAAACTTCAGGAATGCTTATTTTGAATGTCAGAACCAAGCAGGTGTTTGTGGTAAGATTACATTAAATACTAATAGATAATCAGTTCAGTAATATTCCAGAGAAAGTTTCCAGTACTTCACTGTGTGTTTTTGGTTTGTGTTTGAACAGTCCACCCATCCATTTTCTATGTGCTGAAATGGGTTCAGTGACAGGGAGGCTGCCATTGTGAGGGCAGGGAAATGTTACTTCAGGCTAGGACATATTTTTGTTTTTCCTCGTGGAAAATGTCAAGAGTATCCTGAGAAGCTGTCATCCAACAAACCCCAAAGTAACCTGACAAATGTTGACTTGTTGGTCAAAGCCTTAAGGAAACTACTAGAAAATAAAACATAAAATAACTGTTGAATACAGTTTGACTGTAACATTCATTAATTTCTTTGTGATCATAAATTACATTTTGAAAGAAATTTCTTCCATAATCATTTTGTATGTCTGTCCACTCTTCCACCATGCTGGTACAGTTTGCTCTGTAGATGCATGTTATCTTAAAAGCTCTGTTTTTTTTCCACTGTAAGTCATTGTTTCTAGTGTGATGCAGGATTGATATAAATGATTTTATCTCTTTGGCTTTTAGGTTTTACACCAGACATTCCCCCAGCACACATTCCTGATGAATGGACTCATTCATGGTGTGAAGGTAAGAGTCATTTAATGATGGCAGTTACACATAAACACATGCAAAGTAATGGAACACAGTCCTGCATGATAGGTCTGCCAAACTTATTGTGTTTAGGGAGGGAGGCTGTCTCGAGGAAGACGGAAAGGCTTGCCTATGTTGTTCTTATTTTATTTAGATTTTTTTGTAATAACTAGTTGGGATTGGAAAGCCCCAACAAGTAGCACGATACATTATTTTAAACACTAAGGAAGTTTTTTTTCCCAGGATAATATCGTTTTACATCTCATCTCATAATATTTTATTCTATTCTATGTGACCACGCAAAGTGGGTGACTTATTACTATCCTTTGGTTTTCACAGGTCTTTTTTTAGAGCAGCGAGAACCGACGAGCTTTAAATGTGTTACTTGTGTTGATTAATCCATTTTAGTGTTAGTCATAAATACTGAGGCTGTGATCTGCCATTATCCAAACTAAACACAAAAATAAGATAACAGCTAAATAATAAATAAATGCCACCAAAATGAAATGCAGAATCATTTAACAGAATATGAAATATGTTCATTTTGCTACTTTATCCTTGTTTAGTTCTTTATCTTATTTTCCCATGTCTGATTTATTACACACAGTGTTCTCAAAAGATACAGAATTTGATGGAGAAAGCTTTTAATCTGGCAGGGTTGATTAAGTTTATGTTGACCGGACTGATCCTTCTATCAAACACTCTGTGTCCTCTTTGTCTCCTCTTTGTCCTCTTCACTTATATTTATCGTATATTTCAGGGCTTGTTATCATTTCTGAGCGCTCCTTTGATCGGAGCATTGTCAGACGTATGGGGACGCAAGTCCTTCTTGCTGCTAACGGTCTTCTTCACATGTGCGCCCATTCCACTGATGAAGATCAGCCCATGGTGAGAGCCAGAAACTGACATCAACGCATTTATCTTATCTTTATATCAAAAGTTAACTGTTATAACAGAAGAATTACGCACTTTGACACTTCACTACAATAACAGAGGAACATTCTTCCTGTAATGGTACACTGTAACAGTGCAGTCTTACAGCATATTAAATAAATAACTTTCTGTAAATCGCCTTTTGTGCTTACAGGTGGTACTTTGCAGTCATCTCCATGTCTGGGGTGTTTGCCGTCACTTTCTCTGTAATCTTTGCATATGTGGCGGACATCACTCAGGAGCATGAGAGGAGCACCGCATATGGTTTGGTGAGGAAGTGTTAGAATAAAACTTTACTTCACATAAGTCAAACAAGTTGATGTCCCTCCTCCTTTATTACCCATGCTTTCTTTCAACCTCCCATTAGGTATCTGCCACCTTCGCGGCCAGCCTGGTTACCAGTCCGGCCATTGGGGCCTACCTTTCTGTGGCCTATGGCGACACCCTGGTGGTGATATTGGCCACAGCCATCGCCCTCCTCGACATCTGCTTCATCCTGGTGGCCGTACCAGAATCGCTGCCAGAGAAAATGAGGCCAGCGTCTTGGGGAGCACCTATCTCCTGGGAACAGGCAGACCCCTTTGCTGTGAGTTGTCACTCGGTATTATGGTCTGAGCACTAGCTCTCAACAAAGTTGTTTGCAGTGTGGTTGCTAATTGTAAAGTTGGGTTTCTCGCAAGATTCTTGGAGTCCAAATTAACAAAGAATAATTGTTTGGCCGTGTTTTTGTAAGTCACGTAGTGCCTAAGATATGTAAGCAGCTGTTCTTGTACGAAGTTAGCCCCTCAGGGCTTTTGGCTTATCCAAACCATCCCACTGAGGCCTGAACATCACCATTTACAAGGGTAGCCTGTTATTTTGATTAGGCTTCTAATTCATAATTACATTCTGTCTGGTGTGCATTTGCACCCCTCTGGTTGTTAGGTGCATGACGCAGCAGAGCTGGCTTTGTTGCTCTGGCCTTGTTGAAGGAAGAATCAACATTTGACTGCTCCCTGTCAGTAAAGCTGAAGCGTTTTCTATGTTTTCTTGTGCAGTCTCTACGTAAAGTGGGCCAGGACTCCACGGTGCTCCTCATCTGTATCACAGTGTTTCTCTCCTACCTCCCTGAGGCTGGACAGTACTCCAGCTTCTTCCTCTATCTCAGACAGGTAACATTCTTCATCTGCTACTCACATTTACAGGATAAAGACAAAAAAAGCTCAGGTTACTCTCCTTTGCTGTGCACTGACACACTTACTGCAGTCTGAAATGACAAAAACTAACAGTAGCTGGCTTAAGTGGCTCAGTGCTACTAAGGAAGAGGGCACAACTTATCAGATAAGGGACAGAGTTGATATTTATGCGGAAGGACCCTGAGAATGTATCATGACTTCCTCTTTCAACAAACATGTTGAACTGAGGATTGTTTGTGTAAACGGTGTCAGATTAACCAGTTTGGCAGGTTTGTCTCTCAAAGGCTGATACTACTTCTCCACTTTCTTGGAAAACATTCCTGTACCCTTTGAAAAGTTGATTTAAAACGACTCACAAGCACCTTATGCGCTCCCCTTTTTTTGTGTTGAATTTGGCTTATGATATTTCTTTAACACTTATTTCCACGTTACACACACACTCACATCAGCTGCCGCACTTCTGCAGCCTGAATGTCCCTGAATGATAGAGAAGCCCTGTATCGAAGAGTTTGAACAGTCTTTACAAAAGAAAAACAGTAATGTAACACCTCATCATCTTTGTGTTGCGCTTGTTTTGAATTTCTGTTCAGTGTTCTCATTTGTTTGGTCTTGCCCTCAGGTCATAGGCTTCTCCTCAGAGACGGTTGCTGCCTTTATTGCAGTTGTGGGGATCCTCTCAATATTAGCTCAGGTAAAAGACTATAAACTCGTCTTGATCCGAATCCAAATGTAACATTATTCCTTGTCACTTTGTTTTGTTTTTTTGTTTTAAACCCTTGTGTGAATTCTTACATGGCTGACCATTCCCCAATCAGATCATTTTGGTTCCATAAAATGAGTATCTAATGATTATATAAGATTATCAGACCTCAGGAGCTAAAGCCCTCGTCATTTAACTTGTGTCCTCAGACGGTGGTTTTGGGTATCCTGATGCGCTCCATAGGGAATAAAAACACAATCCTGCTTGGCCTTGGCTTCCAGATCCTGCAGCTTGCCTGGTATGGCTTTGGTTCTCAGCCATGGTGAGTAAATCTTACTACGTGGGTAAAAGTTTGCCCACACATCCTTTTCTCCATTCAATTCAGCAGAATTAATCTGCAAATGTGATGTCAAGGGTCAAAAGAAGCTGGTAATGATAAATAATTAACCACATTTTGATACTCAACTATTCTCACATGTCCTTTGGGTCTGTTAGAATCACCTTATCCTATTGTAATTATTTTTTTTGAAAGCTGAAAAAGGATCTGGGGTCTACAAATTTAGAAACAAGAAGTTCGTAAGAACTTAGATCTGTTATTTCACTGTGGACAATAAGGGGGGCTGAATTAGAAATAGTTTTGTACAGAAACTCATTATTCTGTACGTCATTACCTGGACAGACCACTAGGGGGAAGCACAGTCTGCTGTAATCCTCTTACCAACTCAAGTTAACCAAACTTAAAAGTATTTTTGGGACCTTTTTTTAATGGCTGCACATTGTCTCTTATTGTGTCAGTAATATTATGTCACAACCTGTCCCTCCAAGAATTTGAATGATATATGTTTTTTAAAAACAATTAAAAATTGTATTTATCGATTAGTGAGACCATCTGCTGAGCAACAGCTCACCCTGAAGATTCTCAGATTCTCAGAAGGGTTATAGTCTCTGACTCTGGTGTCTCATGCTCTCTAAAACACTCCACTAGTTCCATCAGTTTGAGTTAATTAACTCATTGACTGCCAGCCATTTTCAGAACAGAGTCCCATACTGCCAGAGTTTTTTTTAGCATTTTGACTGATTTTTCAAGAGCCACAGAATAGTTTGTGCTATGACTATGTAAACACCGAACACACTAAAAGAAAGAGTAGACTCTTTTCTTTCATCAGGAAAAAAAAATTTTTTCTACCTTATTCCGTTCTTCCTCGACTTGCGTCTTACCGGTGACATGTTCTCTCATAGCGAAGCGTTACCTTTTTCTTATTTGCCTACAATCAATGTTCATCTTCGATCAAAAGTGGCACTGCCGCCTAGAGGGTCAATTTGTTAGTACATACTCTGTCTAGAAGCCAATATTTATGGAAAAGCTTTAGCAGATCGTCCCCCAAGCCAGTCTCGTTGAAAAACATAAGAGACGTCTATAGACGTCTTTGGCAGTCAACGGTTGTATTTGAATTGACGTCTATAAACGTCTTTGGCAGTCAACAGTTGTATTTGAATTGACGTCTATAGACGTCTTTGGCAGCCAATGAGTTAATGACTAATATCGTCATCCTGGAATAATTTTTGTACTCTTAAGGGAATCAAAATGTTTATAAACAAGTGTAAAGTTAAATATTTCAAAGAGGTTTTTTTTTATCTCCATATTTTCTAATTATATCAAGGAAACCTGCGAGACACAACCCAGCTAACAGGACATGTTTTACTTCCCTTTAAATGAGATCGTTCAGGACTCGTTGTTTGGTCTTGAGGAGAAGACATGCACCAGTTATATTTATTGATTCTGAAAGAAAACATTCACAGTGCGTCTCCTCTTGGCTTTGTTCAATACACCAGAAATTAAGTTAAGAAAAGGTCATGTTGGATGTGTCATACATTAAGAGGAAAACCTTCTGTGTGCTCACAATCACCAAAAAATGACTCGTCTTACAGATTTGGTCTCTGCTTTAAAAATTACAACCGAACTGAATGCTGAAGAAGAACATACGTGCGTTGTAGCCAGGCTTTAGTTTCAGAAAGTTCAAATGAAAATGGCTTGTTTGTTTTCTTTTTGGCTGTAGGATGATGTGGGCAGCGGGAGCTGTTGCAGCCATGTCGAGCATCACGTTCCCAGCCATCAGCGCCATCGTGTCCCGCAACGCAGACCCTGACCAGCAAGGTAACCCCCCCCACTCTTTAACTGTCTGTCTGATTCTTAATTTCTCATCATCAGAGCTCACATTAACTGAAGTCATGCGCTGTCAGCAGCTGCTTCCTTTTTGCTACGTGCTGCTAGATGTTGTCATTGTTGAGATCGAGGGCACTTGCTGAAGCATGAAGTGTTTGGACGCCGTTTGGCATGCCTCTGTTCCCATACTGTCTGATGCCAGGGATCCGGTTCTGCCGGGTTCTGTGTTTACAACCTGACGACGATGTTCCCATGTCATGTGTAGGTGTTGTCCAGGGGATGATTACTGGGATCCGGGGGCTCTGTAACGGCCTGGGCCCCGCTCTTTACGGCTTCGTCTTCTACCTGTTCCACGTGGAGCTAAGCGACACGGACGGCTCAGAGAAAGGTGCCAAACCCAACATGGCTAACCCCACTGACGAGGTGAGCTTCGATCGGTCAAGCTGCTCCCAGTCCGTTTCTTAACTCCCCTGCCGAGTATTGATTCTCCTCCTTCACCCTCCTCTTTAGAGTGCCATCATCCCCGGTCCTCCCTTCCTCTTTGGTGCATGCTCAGTGCTGCTGTCTCTGCTTGTGGCCCTGTTCATCCCCGAGCACACGGGGCCCGGCATGAGGCCCGGAGCCTACAAGAAGCACAGCAACGGAGCACAGAGTCACTCCCACAGCCCCCAGGGCAGTGGGGCCGAGGGCAAAGAGCCACTGCTGGAGGACAGCAGTGTATAACCTCTGCTGAGGGGGGCCGACTCCCTCGCTCCGCCCCCAGAGGCCCCTCCACACACAAACAGACACACACATTTTACCACATGGACGCTGATGCTCCTCAGGAACACATCAGAATAAAAAGCCGCGAGTCGGAGTCTGTGACCATGTGTCGGTGTCCACAGCACAAAAGTGGGTGCCCCATCCCCGGCAGCCCTCTCCTAAACGCGGGGTCTGTGAGGACTCTCTTAACAACCCCGTATGAAGAGGCTGCTTTGAATCTTTTTTTCAGGTTGGAGTTCAGGGGTGTGTGAGTGTGACCTGGCTCAGCTGGACTCCAGTCTCTGGTTTCTCTGAAGCTGTAACAGAGTGGAAAATGTAACAGCTCTCCCACCTGCTCCTGCTGCTTAACAGGACCGAAGCGATTTTGGTTAAGAGTGCAAATGGAGTTTATCTCAAATGTTACTAAATACCTGTGTGAGTGTTGATACTGCTCTTAAGTTAGTCAAGTGGCAACTCTGTGAAACCGGAGTGTGACAAAGGGTTAGGTGAGCACCTTTGTAATGCTCTTTCATGAGCTAGCTTCTGGTAAATCATCCCGAAGGGGTCACGGCTGATCTGTGCACACAACAGGAAGGCTCAGTAACTGTAAGGGGAGAGTCGGACGGCGCTGCCTAATCCCAGTTTGGATGGTCAACCAGTTCAGAACTCGGACCGCTTTGGTAGGACCACACTTTGTCCGAATATCACACTTCTTTCAGAGAGAAGTGCACAAAAGAGACCACTTTATTAGCTGAACTGTTTCTCAATGTTTACTTGCCAAACTCTAGATTCATAGTACAGTTTGGGTTGTATATTTTTCTCTGTTAAAACTGAAGGCTAGTTGTGCTTCAAGTTTTTATTCAAGAAACAAATGTTGCCTTGAAGTGACTTAAGATAAACATACAGAGACGTTCCGCAACCTGAATGAAGACCGTGGTCTGAGAAGGCTCTGTAATCTTACGCTATTGCTCCCATCGGAGCGGCTTGACACTTTTTATTCCTTTGTATTCATGCCCTTCCCGTGACTTAGTTCCCTGACATTTATCACCATCAGGGTTAAGGCTTACAGAACCACAGTTTTTATTTGAAAAGCCTCCGGACCATTTGGAGCTGGAGCTTCATTATCAGCATGTCAGTGCGGCCACTGACTGTTAACAGCCAGTCTTTGAATGAATATCATTAGCTTTATAGGGAGCATCAGTCATGTGGCGTCAGTGGGAAAAGTCAAAGGTTAAACGGGCCGTGGCGCGGTAAATCAGGCGGTAAAAGTTTCACATAATTCCAAATACTGAAGCTGCCATACAGTTTAAAAAGAGACACTGCTTGTTTTAAGATGTAGCCTCTAACGACTCGTGGTCGACAGTCCTGTGGCCGAATACGATTTTCATCCCGACTCCCATCGAAACGGCAGTTGTCATCGTGGCCGAACGATTCGTTAAAGGCAGCAGGTGCGGCTCCTGGCTCGACCTCTGCCTCTTTACCCGCTACAGCCTGCAGGAGCCGTCGGTGGGAGTTAAACCAGCTGCAGCTCCGGCTCAGTTAAAGCAACGTTGATGTCACCAACCGGCAAGAAAGGGTTTTTTTTTGTTGTTGTTTTTTTGTTTGTTTTTCTTAATGGTCTTTTATTTTCAACAAATGCAGAAATACGAGCTGAGACTGAAATCATCCACACAGCTGTGAACATATTTTTCTCTGTCAGAGGAAAGTCACGGTTCAGAGACAGACGTGTGTCCAGGAGAGAAGCTTTGACTAAGTGTCCCTGACTGCGTTGAGGCTAAAGTGAATCCTGAAAAAAAAAAAAGGACCCACGCACCCCTTAACTCTGTGATCATCTAAGGTCATCGGTTATTCTCGGCCGCCGGTGGAGCAGCTGCCCACCCACGGCCGTCGGTCTTTTGCATTTGTTCACAAACCGTTTGTAACCGCAGAAATCTGCCACTGATCAGTAAATTTCTAAATGCTTCAACTAGAATTGGTGAGTCTCACTCTGTTTGACATCTCTGAGCTGAAATGTGTCACAAATTTTGTGCCAAAATAGTTTGTTCTATTTCTTTTTCTTTTTTTTTTCTTGTACATTGTGTGCGAGTGTTGTGGATGTTACTTTGGCTGTCATGTCTTCACTTTTCTTACTTTTTTTTGTCAGAATCATAATGTAATTATTTTTTTCAGACTTTTTAACAATTAAAACTTTTTAAGGATTCTTTTCAACATTAATCTGAAGATGTTAGATGAGAAATCTCTTTCTTTTCAGTCTTCATTTTAACAACAAGCATTTCAAGTTTTTTTGTTGAATCCGTTTTATTTTCATTTTTCCAAGCTTTTTTTTTTTTTTTCTTCCCGGATTCATCTCTGAATGTTCCGAGGGAAGAGGAACACGTTGACCATCAATATTCGCAACATTGACTCTACCTATCATAGTTTTTTAGTCTTGTAGAGGGGTTGTTGCTCAACAAGAGGCCATAAACTAATTTCTGTTCAGTGTTAATTCTCCTTTCATTTCTGCTTCATTGTTTGAAAACTGAAGTAAAAAACACACATTCAGATTTGCTTTAATTGGTTCGATTCTGCACCAGCCCCACGTGCACTCATACAGCCTCCAAGCAGACGACTGTAAATGTCCGGAACCCCTCTGTACGTACAGCAAATGTATATATTTATTGCTCAAGGAGATGGCCGCCTCTTGGTCTCTTTGGTTGTATGGTGCAGTTATTCTATATTTCTCAAGACTTACCTGCTAGCCACTCTTGTTTTTAGTATGATGTGGTTTGTGGCCTGAACCCCTTCTCTGTGTGCCTAAAATTAGCCAAGAAATGAGTATGGCAACGTAAGTAAATGGTGGTTATTATGTAAATATGGGAAACTAATGAACTATTTATTAAAGGTTTATTGTACAATGATGCAGTGCAATGTTTGTGTGCTTGTGTGTGTGCCATTTTTGTTGTCGTTTTCCATTTGTTTACATAGTTGTGATGGCAAGGTAATGATGTCAGAACCTCAACATACGCTTTTCTTTTTGTTTAAGGCAAAGATCCAAAAAGTTAATGACAAAACTTCAATCCATTTATTCCCGATCCAATCACAATTCTTGCTAAATTTTAACTTCTTTTTTCAAATACTGTCATGCATGTAAGTAAAACATAAACATGATCGAAACGGCCTCACCTGTCCTGAGCTAATTTGAAATTGTGAGGTGACTTTAAAGACTTTGTCACTCCTCTAGCTTTGTTGACCCCCTTGTAGCACACGACAAAGCTCTTGAACCTATTTGCTCATATTGCTTCATATTCAGACACTCTTATGCACGTATTAGTCTGGGACTTGGCTTACACTACCAAACACACTGTTGACCTTTTCAGGGTCAATGTGGAGCATGTAAAATGGGGAAACTGGAGTTTGGCCGGAATATGCTTCCCGGGGTTTAGCGAAATTTGTTTTAGAAATCCTGAACTTGGCGTCCTCTAAGCTAAAAAGAGAGGGAAGACTGAGTTCCCAGTTCAAAAGCCAGTTAGGAGGATATGAGTATTAGTGCACACAACTCTGGTGAATGCATCACTGATAATGAAAACAAAGGACAGCTTCTTGCTGCAATGTTTTTTCTTTCCTGGGAAAGATCATGTTAGGTATAGCAAGTCTGCCCAAACACATTCTGTGTATTGTATTGTATAACAGCAGGGCTCCATTAATTTGACTATATTCCTGATCGGTTTTTATTGACATCTGTTGACTATTGAGCCCACTTTTACATGGAAAGCAACAGCCCCACCAGGCTTTGTGATGGCGTCGCCTCTGGGGCTCACATCTGTGTTTCTCCCCTGCACCAACAAGACCAAAAACCTTTTTTTATTTCTAAAAATACCAGCACATTCCAGCACTGACACAAAAAACCCCTCACGCTCCAGGTATGCTAGCGTGTTCCTACACGAGGCCGATGTTGTTGCATCGCCTCTGCTTGTGCATTTTGAAAACCAGCCCGCTTCAGCTGGCGGTGGGAACTTGGCGGTTCAGAGGGGACGTTTCCTGCTACATTAGCAGAATCGTCCCGCCCGCCGTCCCCGGCCGGCGGTTTCCTCCGTGTGCAGAAATGTGATGATGTCCGCAAAAGACTCCACGAGGAGCAGCAGGTGTTACGTGGTCTTAACCTGGGATGGAAGAGATAATAATAAGACTCTTAACCATAATCCATGCCCAATTTTTTTCCTGACAGGCCCGGCAGCGCTGGGTAACTGCGCTGGATTTAGTTACAATGGACTCATCAGCACAATGTGCTCACATATTGAGCGTCGATAATCGCCGTGGCACGCAGGCCCCGGCAAACCGGCGGGCGGTTCACGCCACGGTAGCGCCGTGCCTCTCCCTTTCGGCTTGCAGCTTTTCCTGCCTCCCCCCTCGGAAAAAATGTTTGTGGCACAGGCAAAGAAGGGTGGCGGAGGTGGTGGTGGTGGTGGGGGGGGGGGGGGGGGGGTGTTTTAACTTGCAGCCTTCGGTGCTTGTAGCTGCATCAACAAACGGCAGGTTCCAGCTTTCTGGGGAATTAGGGGCACAAAGCCTTGTCAGGATTAACAGCTCTCTGGCAGGGAAAGGATCGGGCATGTTTTAACAAGAGCAACTTTACTGAGCTTTAGGGGAAGCTTCTCAGATGACCTCCTTGGCATGAATGAGTCTGGAGTGTCTCTCGTAGTGTATTTGCTCCCACCGCGGGACTATCCGGGGAAACCGCTGGCGTGCACCGTGATGCGGAGCCGGCGCGCGTTAGGGTGTGCGTGAGCCGATTGGAGGCCACGCGCGGCCCCCCCCGGCCCTGCTGCCTGTGCGTGTGAGCATCCATTAACCTCAAAGGGCGAGCCGCATCCATCAAGCTGCTCGGAACTTTTAAAAAAAGGCCTGCGTTTGGAAAAGCACTGGGAACGGCAGCGGGAGGAAGTCTTTTTTCTTTTTTGAGGCGCAGGCTCTTTTTTTTCTTTCGCACGGCCCCACACGCACGCCGTCAGGGAAGGGGAAGTGGGCCCGTCGGTGGACGTCAGGACACGAGACAGCTACGTTTCCTGTGGTAAACATCTCTGCTGGCGTCTAGGAAGAACCCCGGGACGATCAATGGGTGAACCTTATTGTTCCCGCGGCCGGGGTTCAGCGGTGCGAGCCCGGCTTTGTCGCTGACCTTTGTCCGCTTTCCCATAAGCAGGTCGGCCACGGGGTCTCTGGTGTCCGCCCGTCACCTACGGTCAGCCATTCATTCGGGCATTCAGCCCGTGGGCCCGTCTCAGAATTAGCTGCTTCATTCCCAAGATTCACTCACCTTTCAGCAGCCCCGGGCCCCTTTTCTTTCTTTTTTTTCTCAGCAGTGCATCTTAAGAGAATATATTTACCCACATGTACTTACTCCTGGGATGCCTCCCACACATCTGACAGAGAGACAGGAGCTCTCATCGCTGTGAACCCTGACCCTGTCTGAGTGCTACTTACATATCCACGCGTGGATAAAAGCCTTTATATAAGAGCACTCTTCTTGGAGAGCTAATCATTTCAAACAGATTTATGACATTACTGAGGTTGTGAGCATAAACCTGTGCTGTGAAATGACCACCTCCACCAGGGTTTCACGCAAATCGCGGCGTGTTACCTCCCGTGATTTTTCACTGTGCTCCTCGGGCCATGTCAAAAAGCCCCTTCAGCTCTTTCTAATTCAAAACGGAAACTTCAAGATGAGCGCGGCTCATCGGCTCAGATCTTTATCATCGCAGTCCAGTCTTCAGAGGAAGCAGCCAGATTTATTTTCAGACACGTTTTCTGTTGCAATGTGGTTAAAAAAAAAGTATCTCTAATGAAGAACTAGCAGACACCCAAAGCATCTTGAGGTCTTTTACCCATCTGTCTATTTACTCTGACGCTTAGTCTCATATTACAGCATCCCCAAAATCTCAGATAAGCCCACCATACACAACCTGTCGAGCACCAAAAAGACAAAGCCCCCAAGCCCAGCACCGTAAACGGCCGTGCACAGGCCTCGCTCCTCAGCTCCACACACAGATGATACACCTTCACAATAACAGAGCAAGAACTGTTTTTTGAGCAGGTTCTTTTCAACATTTGAGATTTGAAAAAATCCTAACTCTTGTAGTTACAAAATCACTGTGGTTTTGTATATCTTTGTTCTGTCAGCAGAGCTCACAAAGTTTCAATAATTTGACACGGGCCCTCATCCAATCATAGAAAGAAGGCACATTTACACCTTTGCTACGCCTAATGTGGAAGCTGTGAGAAAAAGAACATTCTCCGTAGTCCTACAGGACAGGACTATTACAACCTAAAGATCTCTTTGAAGATACAAGACATTCCAACAGCACCTCCATTATAGATCCTTATCCTGACAAGCCAGTAATCAAAGAGTTAACCAACAAACCAAGAGTCATTATGATTAAGATGATCTTTGTCGATATGGGAGAACCTTAAATAAGACAACCTTGAGTACAGTCAGGCTCATTCAGTTATTAAAGGGCCTGCCCTGGTTTCCTGAGACTCTGAGCAGACTGTTACCCACAGCTGTGCTAAGATATGTTTTTTTCTCCATATTGTCCATAAGACAATGAAGGATTTATTCGATTTCACTCATTTCAGTCAAAAAGTCATTATTTTAGGGATTGTTAGCCGTTTGTCTAAAAATATTTAATTTAAAGATCTTGCAGGATCCGAAAACTGCTCGTTTGCACCATTTCGGTCTATATTATTTTTGTTGCAGCTTTTGTCAATGTATCAGTTTTACGATTTACATTATTCGGGTTGTCAATCATTTTTCAAAACACGGTGTCCAAATACCACTTGTGTTCTGTGACTTTTATCATATTCTTTTTTGTTTTTTTGGAGCCAGGGAATAAGTCATATTCCTTTTCCAGGATATGAGTTTGCTTATTGTTTGCGTTCCGTTTCTGATTTCCAGACAATGTCGCAGTGCTTTTTCAACAGCCAGCATGTAAATATCGGATGTTTAAGTTTCCTTGAGGGCGTCGCAGAGGAAGGCTTTGTGCAATGGATGAAAATACAACACGGTACAAGTGGCTTTACCAGGAAGCTCAGAGGTGGGAAATTGTTTATGTCATTAGAGATTATTTTTATACGATGAAGGCATCATTGGAAAAACAAATCTTTTGTGTTTCCTTTTTTTGTGTGTTTGGGGATTATGTTGGGTTAGTAAATGTATTCCATTATCCTTTGTGTACCTTGAAAATCTACTGAGATACTGTTCCTTCTCGCCATCTATTAAATATGTCTTTTTACCTTTTGCACAGACACACAGAGATAGGTGGAGATATTTCTAGAGTTTAGTTTGTGTGTTTGTTAACTTTTGACCTGTTTTTCCTGTTGCTCAGGTTGCGTTAAGGGAAATACTTTAACACACTGCTACCACCAATAAAGCAAATTCCTCACCTAAGAAACCGTCATAGCGACGTATATTTTAAATCTGGGTGGTTTTAAATTGTAAAACTCCCTCTAACATGGGGCCCAGTCTCAGTGGCTCATAGCTCTGCTGACCTTACAGAAAACACAAAATTCAAACTTCAGAAATAGAGAGGTCTGACCATGAAGTGTTGTAAGTCAGACACAGAGACTCCCACAATCTCACATTAGTTAAAACAAGAAAGAAAAAAACATCTTTAGCTCAATAAGGACCTCCTGACCTAAAACAGCCTGTTTTAGCTCCTGTTTGATGGGTTGCCATGATTGATCAGTTAATCGATCAGAGAGCAAGGAGTTTAAAATAGCTGCTCATTCTTTCTGTTAAGTTTGTCAAGCAAGCATTGTAAAATGGTCAGGAATTAAAAGCCCAGACAGTCAGTGAGCTCCTTCAGATTGTTCTTAAACAATATCTCTATAAGGAAATTGTTTTTTTGTTTTTTACCCACAGAGAAGTTTGGAAGCCAAAATTCGTCTTAAACAGGTGTATAAATACATTAAACTAAAGCGAAAACTGTACCAAACAATTCAATTCGACAATGGTACACATGATGTTGTATTTCTCATCATCTCTCCGTAACACAAACTGAGAAAAACATCTACAAACGCTTAAATCAAATGACAGTTGATGTACTTTGACTTTGCTTGAGAGCATTCTTACCTACTTTGGCTTCGCTAAGTAGGTGTAACCTATGTTGATTAGGCAAAGAAAAAAACAATGCAAAAGCTCACGACCCTTTAAGCATGAGCTTTCGTTCGCATAAGCTGATATTTACCGACCCACCTGCAACCTGGGGCTGGCTGATAAACTCAGGGACCCTGCGGCTTACGGCAGCCATCTCGTGCACGGTGAGCTGCGCCACACTCAGCGGACTGACAGGGCCTCTGGAATCAGGATCAGAGGTTTTGGAGGACTTTCCACGGCTAAAAAAACAGGGTATTTACCTCCCCCGGCAGCAGGTCGTCACCTTCAGATCATGTGTTCATGTGTACATTTGTTTTTTTGTTTCTCTCCCCCTCAATAGCACATCAATAGCTTTGAGCCATAGTGACTAATGGCCTAATCTGGTCACAGGGGTTTAAGATACAATGTGCAGGGTATTACTTCAGGGACTTAAAATGTTTGTAAATGAGTGCAAGATACTTTATTTGCCACGGCCGCTTGGAATAGACGCAAAAGCGTCTCAGTAGATAGAATACCGCTGTTCACAAAGCAAGCAGGCTTTTTAAAAAAAAAAATCTCACCACAGGTTTTCTGTCTCATTTGATGTCGGCTCTTTATGCAACATCCTCTCCAGGGTCACCTAAGTCAGACAAAAGGCATATCGATCATTTCTCCTCTGCAGGATATCCCCGAAAAAACTGCAAATGCCCCTCCCGAAAAGTACAAACCTGACGGAGGTGAACATCTCTGATATTTGTCGTGGGTCCAAAACAAAGCGGTGTGTAGCGGATGGAACCCCGTGAAGTGGAGCATGGCTTTATCCCGCCGCTCTCTATAGGATGTAATCCCATTAAGACATCCACTCATACAAACAGCATACTCAATAGTGGATTATGCTTAAGATACTAAATTCACAGCAGTGCAATTTAGCTCTGCGTTATTCACCGCGGCCGCCGTGTCCCCGCCACGCCTGGCCCTCCAATCGGATCAGCGGTCAATTATTCTGATGAGGCTTGCAATCTTTCTCCGGGGACGTGACCTCCTGACCTTACTGCTCCAGCTTCCCTTCCACCATTTCAGGCACTGTGACGGAGACACGGTATGTTTTCCCGGTCCACGCCGGGTGTAAATAAACGTCCAAATTCCCAAACCGAATCGAAGCAGGACCCGGAGGCGGACGGTGACACTGGTCACTCTCGTCCCCCCCGAGCTGCTTCACCGGTCAGTCTCGACTATTTCAGGGCCGCAAAACAACAGGACGTGATTATTTTTTTTCATCAAGCAGGCAAACGCTTTGATGGAGGACGCAAACAGAATTACCGGTGGTGACGGGGATGGCAGACAGGCGGGGAGCAACACGCCTGGATGTTTTCAGCCTGTGGGGGGGGGCTCGCTCCAAAAGACGCAGTGCTGGTGTTTTTCCGAGTGTGAGAACGTCGGAGGAACAAAAGGGAGAATCAACAATGCCTGCTTTGCGCACATGTTTTTCCCTCCTCACATTTGCCCATCGGTTTCTGGAAATAGCTCCAATTTCAGAAGAACTACGCGGCTGCAATCAGGATGAGACTGAATGATGTTTTTCTGTTAATGGCGTCTTGATCTGGAATTAAACCGGAAAAAAGACGACAGGCTGGCTGATGATGTTTTCACTGCTTCTTTCATGTGTTGGAAGAATAAAAGATTACAATTTCTTCAAAAAACTTTTTTTTTACTCACTACAACTCAGAAATCTGAATTTAGGCCCAGTCTTCTGCTGCATTTCTGTTTTTATGTCTATTTTCCCACTTTTTAAAATGCGCCCCCACGATTTAACATTTGATCACTACAGATGAACAGTAAAAGATTCAATTTGATTCACAGTCTTCAGTTTCTGAAGTTTCATTCTTCAGTTTTAACACAGATTTTACACAATGGACACAAATCTTTGTTTATCGGCCTCCTTTTTTTCTTTTAATTAAGGCCTCTTAACCAAATCTGAGTGTGAGGACCATTCAATCTTGTGAACCACTTTGCAACTAAAACTGGGCTAAGTGTCCCAATAAGGTTGTTCAGTGTCCATTAGGGATCCAATCTCAGGATGTGATTTGAAAGTATAGAAAATGTTTTAGATTAAGTTTGCAGGTTCTTCCTTTGGGCAATCTACTGTGTTCAGACGCTTCACTCTCCTCTCGGGGTCAGAAGACCTGTGTGTGATAAATGAGAATGAGCCCGGCTTGTTATGGACTGGTAACCTGTCACCTCCCAAGAAAATGAGCCGGGATGAACTACTGCAAACAAATCTGTAGATTAACTGTTGAGTAAAACCATTGATTTCCGATTGTACTCTCGTCATCCCATAATATGGCACAATACAATCGCAGATGTCGTGTATAATGGCAGGAATTTGGACAAATCATCCTGGGAAATATTTCCAGTCATTAACATCAAAAGCTAGATTCTGTTTTTCATTTTATCTTATTATTTTTTATTCTATTTAATAAGATTAAGAGCTGCCCTGAATTATATCAATATTCAGTCAAATAATTAAAGATAAAATCAGCTTATTTTTCTCTTAAATTAACTATGAATTGAAAGAATAGTTGCTGAATGGTTTTTCGACACTGATGGAAACCTGAAATCTAATCTAAATTATTGTATGTGAATGTCTATGTTGTCACATGATAAAAAAAAGTTTGCCAAATATTATTTTATGGATATCTTTCACATTTCAGTGTACATGGACAAATAAATTCTCGTATGTTTACATTTTTGGATTCCAGAGTCAAAGGGGAGCTCCCACTCAAAAGGTTGATCTTTCATATTCAACAGAAACCACAAAAAAAAAAACTCTACTATATAAAAATACCAACAAAAATAAAGCAGTAATGGAAAAAATATTTAGACGTTGTACAATAAACTATGTTCAGCAATAGAAAATTGTCGAAATAAAGGTATAGCTGCCACGTTTAAAGAAAAATGATGAATTATTCCCTTGAACGTAACCATGATCATTTTTTCCAAATGCAATTTCAGCCGATTGGGATGACTTTTCTTGTTATTTGAACACATTTTGCTGCTCACGTGCGCAGATCTCGGTCACTCCACAAACCTGTTAAAATGACAGAACCACTTCTTTGTGCCGCAAATCTCTCGGAGGAGTAAGTGGGTGACATTTTAACGCGTTACCGCCTGACAGTGGGATCAGATAGTTGTGTAATCCAATAAGCTCCAGTCCGCATTTCCCCTCGAGCCCATCTGGCTCGCTGGCAGGGTTTGTTTACTGGCTGGGAAGAAGGGGGATCGTACGGGAGCTGGGAGAGACTCTAAAATCTACCTCTGGCTGTAGAAGAAAAGAAGAAGAAGAAGAAGAAAAAAAACGAAACTCTTGTTTTATTTTCTTTCCACAAACCGTTGCAAAGTTACTACCCTCGTCACGAACGACCGCGCGGGGCGTGAACGAGACCCGGAGCATGTGTGCGTTTTTCCTATTTTTAATTCCCAAACAAAAAAGGAGAGTGGAGAGCCGCGGAGCCTGTCAGCCCTCCGGAGAGCGGAGCTGGCTCTGACCGAAGACGAGTTTCCAGCCGCCCCGAAACTATTCCTCCAGTCAAACAACCCAACAAAACGAGACTTGTTTGCGTCGTGTTCCGTGTGGGACGTCGGGACACTTTTTTTTTTGGGGGGGGGTGTTTGTTTTGTTTGTTTTTTCACCAAAACACACGGTGTCGTAACGCCACGCACGCCACAAACACCGAGCCAGCGGCTCCGAAAACCCCACTGAATTAAAAAAAAAGAAGCTAGTCTTTGTCGAAGGGGTTTTTCACGCGTGCATCTTTTTCGCTGTTTTTTTTTTTTTTTTTATTAGAAGGTGCTTCGCGGCTGCGTGGGAGTCCGGGACGTTTAATTAAGTGCAAACGTTTTTTTTTTTTCGTTGAGAAAGGTTGCCCGAAGAGCAGCGCAAACTTCCCTTGTGGCCTTGGACCGGAGACTGGGAGCCAGGCTCTAGGTGGCGAGCTAGCTTAACTGCTAGCGCTAACGCAAGCTTCTGCTCCGTCAAGAACTCTGTTCCTGCTCGTTTTAGGGGACACAGCCGGGCTAAACCACCCCAGCAGAACCAAGCCGGACGTTTAAAGCCAAAAGAAGCGCATTCAAGCGCAGTGCAGGTGTTTGTTAGGGGAGCTTTTCCATGAAGTGGCTAGCTTTAGCTTTAGCAGCAGCGCTAGCCTGTGTTTGACTGCACACGTTGGACACGTTCCTCCGCCCATCTTCCGGGATGTCTTTTATTTATTTTTGTTTACCTGTTGGCCTGCGCCGCAAAACAAAACCAGTTTCCTGAGCGTATATATCTAGCGTTTTGAGCTGCCCTCCTCACCCAGGATTTTTTGCGTATTTTAGCCGGCGTAGCGGTGGATGATGTCAGTTATGTGGCTCCGGACTGGGGCTTTTGTTTTGATCGCCGTCTGCCTTGTGATGAGCTGTCATCGAGCGTGTGGAGAAAGTAAGTAACCTTAATTATGAGCATTTATCCCAGCACGTATTGACATTTTAAAACTGTGTAAAATTGATCAGGATGCCTGGCTCTTTGCCCAGTTCGAACATGTGTGGCTGAGCTGGAGATCACGCATTATTAAAGCAGTGAGAAATGCTTTTTCACAATTGATTTGGAAGTGTTTTTTTCCTGACTCAGATGAGCGAATTTACACTGAAATCTGCAATATTTCAATGGTTCTGCTATTTTAATATGGTAATTGGCAATTGATTAAACACATTTTGTTGATGTTTTTGTAGGGACATGTATAAACATGTTAGTTAATCATATGAATTCTTCTAACTAATCTATAAAGGTAAATAATGCACGTTTGAAACATAAGACTGATGCTAGAAATCAATAGGTAATAACACACATATCACAATGAAACATTATCATTCTTATTTCTTTTTAACTTTGACAAAATATATTTTTCTTAGTCCTAAACTATATTTATTTAAATTATTAAACAAATTCATTTGAACAGTTTTGAACAGATGTTTTCACAAGGTGAATTCTGAATTCATCCTCTTTTTGTGCACTGCTTTGATGTGAGGATACAGTATAAAGGAAAAACAATTTAAAAAAGTGATTGATGCAGTTCTAGGTATAGAATGTATGAACTATGCCTTAACAGACCCTCCAGTGACAGCTGTAGGGACACTAAAACTGGAGAGCTTAGTCTCTTTGTGATTTCTGTCAGTGCATCAGGGGGAACCAAAATCAAACGAACTGTAACCCATTGTTTGGTGTGACTTGTTCGTTTGTTTAGGTGAATTTCACCGTGGATTGCACAATGGGTTAAAGACTTAACTTCCCTATATTTCAGCTGTTTTTAGATGCGTTCAAATGAACAGGCCTTTTGAACTCAACTTGCCTTTTTGAGATTAAATGTCACTAGACAAAGGGGCAGTAAACATCTTTGTGTATTTTGCATGTTTTGTCTGACAGAAGACATTCTTTGTTTTCGAAGCAAATACTACATATAAGAGCCTGCTGATTAGTGCAGATCCTCTGCTGCAATATTGGCATGTACAGATTTTTTGTTTTGTTAGTGATGGGGGTTGATAAAGGCGTGCTAGCAGCAGCACTGGTGTTGTAGGCAGGGACTGCATAGACGGGACAAAGGTTAGCACTTATCGGCTGTGTGAGTCTGCAGGAACTGTAAACAAAATGTTTTGTCCCAATTAAGTAAGTCGTCTGAGCGTTTAGTGGAATTAGCCGCTTGTTGTTGCAGATTGGACGCTTTGACTGGTTTTTCTGTGGGCAGCGCAGCAATGTCACATTAAGCTCTGCTTACAGCTCCTGACAATCCCTTTAAATTCCCCTGAACCAGGTGATAAGAATTGAGCGAATGCGGTTCCCGGCGCCTGAAGACACTTCACGCTTCTCTCTGACGGCGCGCAGTCATCGTGAAGTCTTTGTCGGCCAAATGAGTGTTTGTGTACGGGAGGAAACGTGTAGCAGGACGGGGATTTGCTGCTGTCACCTGTAGGGTAGTGAGAGTGCCAGCAGAAACTGGCTTTCTAACTGTGTCATCACACATTTCATTCATTGCCACAAACAGCTTTTTATCCGGATGATTCATCAGAGATTTGTGATTTATGCAAGACGAATCTTCAGATGTAGATCTAACAGTACTACTGTCGACCCTGAATAACTAGTTTGAATTCTTCTCTGCTTAGTTTAAGAGGGAAGGTGTTTAGTCAGTCGCAATCAGGATAAAACTAAAACACTGTACTCGGATGTTAGATGTCAGTTTGGTGTGCATCAATGTAACTTAACAGTATTTTCGAAGTACAGAAAGACAAATAAACTCAAAAGTAATTGCTTTCAAATAACTCATTTGAAATTGTGACATAAGTTTTACAACCGTGCACAAGTTGAAAATAAACCCGTGGTTTTGCTAAAGCAGAAGCACAAAAACACGATAAAGTGCATTCTGCAAATGAACCCTTGTTCCTCTTTTATGCAGCGTCAGAGACATTAAAAATAAATATCCAGTCAACAACCAGACCGCTTTGTAAGTGTGAAGTCACACATTTAATTCACCGCTGCACGACACACCAGGAAATGTGATTTCGATCTAAGTAGATGATAAAAATCAGAGTTTCTGTAGGTTGATCTCTACGTTGTATAATGGCGGTTTAACCTCAGACGTGAAGATGTGCTATCGCGCCTTTCCTCAGATTTTAGCAAGGGGTGAAAGGACTATGTCGTCAGACCAGTTTGAGCGAGAATCTTGGGACATAAATCCAGAAGAAGTTGTGTAATAGCATGTCAGCCGCCCCCCCCTTGTTTTGCTCCTCTCAGACTTGAATGAACCACAGACGGGAAGAGTGGGACCTGGGCCTCACACTGGCAGATTTCATAAGTCCGACTGAGTCGAAGTCAGGAAATCTCCTGGTCGCTGTCCAGCTCAGCTTAATGGAAACTTTCACCTGATAATGGAAGCTTATTTTTCAGTGGCTATATGAATTAGATTAATTTCCTTGGCATCAACTTTGCATTTTAGAGTGATTTTTGTCCGCGTGACTGCATATTTAGCCCCCCCTTTTTTTTTTTTTAATTTGATCGGTGACAGTGGCTTGATCCCACAGCTTCATGTTCGTAGTTGTAGAAAACTTTAAAAATGCTTTAAGAGTTGGATTTCGTGTGGGGAAAAAAACAAACGTGCAGTGGAACAACGAGCAGGCCACCTTTTCCGTCTGGCCTTGTAGGCCTCAGGTGTTCTGGCTGCACGCCCGCCATGGCACATCACTTAACCACGAGGGGGGAAAGCGGGAGCTCGCCGCAGGGCCTCCGGCGTCTCGTTGTTGAGCGCCGCTCTGCCCAGAAAATGGCCCTCTCAATCAGGTGGCTCTCCAGCGACCTGGAAGCCTCAATTTCCACCTCCCGACCAAAAGTAAAAGTGGTGTACCGAAATACCAAACTCAAACGCATGTTTGACATGTAAAAAAAAAAAAAAAGACTGCTTCTTTTCCGTTCGTTAGCCTCAGCAATGACCCGTCCAATCCAGAGAGACGGGTTCATTTATTACACGCTGCTGTAAAACTGAGTAATGCGGCAAAGCATCTAGCGAAGACACCTTTCGGTTTGGGGTTGCACCTCTGACCCCGTGCCAGAAGGAAACACACTTGTTTTTGTCCTGCCGGGCTTAAGAGGTAATAATTACCTCACAGCCGGTGTTGTTGCTCGACACCCACGTGAAATCAAAGTTCTTGGAATGGCCATTAAGGGCCTGGATGGTTAACTTGACATTAGCTGTCTCAGCGTGAGGCCAAACCTTTCAGTGTTGATCACAGGTTGCGTTTCCAGCTTAATGGGCAAAAAGGAAGAAAGTGTTGGCGGGTTGGGGTTCACGATGACAACAACAACACAGAAAAAAAGCCGGTTTTTGAAGCCCCCAGAGTAAGTGAGCAGCTGAATCATCAAATGATCTTTGGTCCAGAGACACGTTACACACGTGACACATTCCCAAGAGAAGAGCTCGTGCTCTGTGTGGTACTCCTTCGAACTATGTAAAAACCCGGGACCCTGTTGTTTTTGTTTTTTTTCTCTTTTTCACTCATAGAAAATAGCTTTCACATGGGGAGGAAAGCCAATGTGAGTGAGGCTGGCCTGTACTGCCGTCAGATGGATTTAGTGTCATTTCGCTGAGTGTCCAGAGCATCTGAACAACAACAGTTCTGCTGGCTGGTGAAGGTGGCCTCTGTTCCCACAGCTGCCCCAAGTTTATTAGACATTACACGACAGCATGAAAGATGCTCGTGAGTTTTTTTTGTCAGCGCTTCCCAAAACTCTTCTCGTTTCCTCTGGAGACTGGAGTTTCCCTCCTGCTTTTTGTTGTATGTTTATTCGACCTCTCCAGGTTTCCGTCCGCCGTGTCCCCTGACCCCCATCTCCCGCTTCCTCATTGGCTGTCGTTCCTCGCCAGCCAAACCCTCCCTTACCGACGGCCTCAGAGCATCAAACATTTAAGATGCTCGGTCTAAAAGCGGGAAGTGTTCGTAAGCCTTTCATACGGTGTCCAGAAACCAGAGGCATTTGTCCTGAGAGTGCTCACACGATGCAGCTGCATTTGCCCCGGATCCTTCATTTCGGGGTTATTCCTCCTTCCATTTTATGAGTTGCTTTGCTGGAGCTGCGGCTATTGCGGCTCCTTCAAGCCAAAATTGGGACGAAAGCAGAACTGTAGGATTTCAGGAGAGAATGTTAAGTTTTTACTATGTAGTGTAGAAGTATCCGGTAACATCAGGTTGACAGCCTCTCTCAAAGTGGGTTTTCTCACTTCGTTTCGGAAAATGAGATCATGTTGTTTTAGATCAGCTCGAGGTGGAGAAACGGCAGAAGCGTGACGCTTGTAAAAAGGGAAGTGTTGCAATCAGCCAGCGTTTTTGTTCCTGCATACATAGTGAGGCCTCGGCTCTCTGCGAGGCCGGCAACAACACACACCGCTCTTAACTGCTCTCACCCCCCCCCCCCCCCCCAACATTCAGATCCTCAGAGCAGAAGTCGCTGGTGTCTGTTGCAGCTGCACCGAGAGTAACGTCAGCCCGTGCTACTGCGTTCAAAGTTGAGAGGTTGTGGAGCCCTGGCTGTGCGCAGCTGACTCCGTTTGGTAAAAGCAGAGTCGGCTGCACGCGAGGCTCAGACACGTCGACATCCCCAGGCTCAGGCGTGAGCCGTGTCAGGCTTTTCATCGCAATAAAGTCTTAATTAAATATCCCGGCCGCAGCCGTCGTGGTTTCTGCCCGTCTGCGTGGTTGTGGACGACCGTGACACAGCAGAGCGTCCGGGTCAGAGAGGTCAGCCGTCCCATCTCGTGGTTCTAATAAAAACAATACCTTTTATTTATTTTTTTTTAACTTAAATGGGATTCAGCCGTATGGGTTTGTTTCATGGCTCATTTACTTTGATTGTGGTCTCATTAAGGCGTACCGGACCACTTAAAAACATTGGCTGCTGGATCTAAGCTCTTAGAGATTTTACAGCGATAAGCTAATGAGTTGTTAGAAAGGAGGATCATTTAAACGTAATCTTCATTTTGGGATATATTTTTGGATTTTTAACCTTTGATCAGATTAAATGGACTCTGCCTGCAATGATTTATGATATATCAATAAATCCGAAGACTTCTCCAGTTTAAGACGCTGATGCCAGGCAGTACTTCTCGAGACAACGAGAAGGATCAGAAATGTTTTTATTTGACTATTCTGCGTTTTTTCCACACCGTGATGAGGTATCCAGAGGCAGGGTGACGGCAGGTTCTCGTAAACACTCAAATATTCAGCGACGCATAACCAGGTTTTTATTCATATTCTTCAGTCTAAGTGGGATTTCCTGATAAAATTAAGATAGTTGGTTCTGAATTTTTATTCATCATTTAACTTTTCAATATCACCCGTTTTGTTGTCAGGGCAACGGCGCTGAAACAGAATCGACCATAAAAGCTTATCTGTTTCAGAGTTTAAGGTTTTTGCCGTCCACGGCCAATAGGACGAATACCTGGCCCTCTAATGACTCTAATTGATGAGTCGGTGCACTTTGGCTGTTTTTCAGTCTGTTCTGGTTGAATTAGGACATGGATGGAGACCTGGAGCCGGCCCGGTCACCATAGTAACCTTCGCGATGTCGCCGGGTTCTTCTTTCATTGTGGTAACGGTACAAATTCAGCGGCGGGCCTGGGATGGCGCGCGGTACCTGCGGCCCACCGTCACAGGCCTCCCCTGGAAAGAACGAGCAGTGCTGCTGAGGCGCCCGCCGCTGGCAGCGGTTCGTTCACAAGCAGAGACAGGCCTTCCTAGCTCTACCTCTGCGGCCGCCCTGAAATTCCTCACTTACACACCAGGACTGCTATGTTCCAGTTTCCAATGTGAGCCCCTGTCGTACGACTGGAGTGTATTAGATTCTCTATTGGGAATGCGGTGCTAAAAATACTGCCCTGGCTGAAAGTGTACACTGATAGGAGCTTGGACTCGCCGCCCTGTGATGATTCCTCTTTTCCACAGGGTCACTTAATGCTTCGCTGTTTGACTCTGCGGTGACTATAGAAACGCTGCCGGTGCATATGAGGCACTCCACTCGGTTTTGTTTGACCGCGCGTGGGGCCTGGTACGAGCCGGAGGGAGGCTCCCCGTAGTTGGGAATGCTGCTGGATTCGGAGTCGACTCCATTTGCTGCAGATGCCATTAGTTACTTTAAAGGGCTAATCGCTCGCCGCACATTCCTGAAAAGAGCTGCCGCGTGTTCAGCTCAAAACTGTCTGATAAAGGCTACAGAGCTCATGAAGTTCTTTTAGTTCTGCGCGTGTGATATTTGCTTTTGTTTAGTTTTTTATTTGTCTGTTATCAACCAGGAGAGCTGCTGTCCGAAAAAGGTGCACACGTAGCTGTTAAACCTCTTATCCGCATGGCTGACCAGTCGGCCTGATGTGCACACAGCTCAGTGGCGGGTCAGACTCTAAACCCCCCCCCCCCTGGCTGCACTCTGATCACCACTTTTAAACTGGAAAATTGACACTTGGACGTTCCTCATTACACCAGCAAAGAAAAATGTCTTTATTACCATATCTGTCTTGCTATGGTCACAGAACTTAGTTTGGATGATTTACAGCGTTCCTCCTGTAAAACACTCCCTCCTTGTTCAGTTTGGCTGAAAGAAAGCCCAGGAACGCAAAGGCTGCAGTTATTTAATGTCATAATTTAATTAATTTACTTTAATTTACTTTAATAAATCTAGAAGTTCTGTTGCGTCTATCTGAAGGTCCCCTCTGACTTATTTGACTGAGAAGATACTTGAATTTTCAGGATGATGTCAATTCAGATATTTAGGAAAAGAAAAATAAGCTTAAATTTATATGTTTGACTAGAATTCTGTAGAGAAAAAGCGTCACGTGACTCTTTCGGTTACTGTGCTTTTTCTGCTCATGTTTTCTATCTGTTAAATAAGCTTAAATATTACACTGAGTTTGGGCTCTCTGAAAAAGCTAAGATGACACGGACATTTATTGTAAGGTGGTCCAAAAAATTGGATTGGTGGTAGAAGCGATTTTAAGATGAATATTCGTTGGGTGCTGCCTTTCGTTTATCTTGCGTGTTGCGTGATTGTGATGGAGTACAGTTTCAAATGTTCGAGACAGAAAAATGCAGCCCAGTTGCACAATGGGATAGTTTAGGAGCTCCTCACTGAGGATGAGCGCGTCTGGGTCAAGGCCGGTCCAGCCGGTCTCTCAGACAAACATCGTTTGATACATTAGCTGAGGATTTTATGGCTTGAGCTACAGAATGAGCAAAGGATGACAGCACCCCATGTTTGACCGTGGCTTGACCGTGGTTACTAAACAAAATGGCATGGAGGACAGTCTGTTTCTCCTCAAAGCCTGAGACACGATCACATTTTTGAAAAAGCCTAATATCCCCCTCTAATTATTAAGAGGCTCTTCCCCCCATTTCTGAGTCTGATGGCTTTGTTTACCCCTTTTTATTGAGCGGACTCAGCTGTTGTAATTTGCAGATTTAATGTAAAAGTAGATGCTATTTTGCTTTTAGATAAGAATATTCTGTATTTTCTTAATGCAGTACACTTTTGTTATCCCAAAGAATGAGCTGTATGATTACTTACCCAGTGATGTTTAGTAATGAGCTACTCTCTAAAATATCCTTCTGTTTTGCCCTTTTTTTCCCAGTTTGTCCAAGCAAGGACATCCGCAACAATGTGACCAACCTGCAGACGCTCGAGAACTGTACCGTGATCGAAGGCCACCTGAAGATATTACTGATGTTCAGGACCAAGCCCGAGGATTTCCGAGGCCTCAGCTTCCCCAAGCTGATGGTGGTGACTGACTACCTGCTGCTTTTCAGAGTTTACGGCCTGGAAAGCTTCAGCGATCTCTTTCCCAACCTGACGGTCATCAGAGGCAACAACCTGTTCTTCAACTACGCTCTGGTGGTCTTTGAGATGCTCCAGCTGCGAGAGCTCGGCCTCCACAGCTTGATGAACATCACCAGAGGAGCGGTGAGACTCGAGAAAAACCCAGATCTCTGCTACCTGTCCACTCTGGACTGGTCCAAGATCCTGGACTCGGTGGAGGACAACTACATAATCGCCAACAAGAACGAGAGGGAGTGTGGCGACGTCTGCCCCGGGGCAGATGTTGGGAAGGCGACCTGTCAGACGACCACCATCAACGGACACTTCAGCGAGCGCTGCTGGTCACAGAGACACTGTCAAAGAAGTAAGCAGCCTTTCCTATTAAGTCAGCACTAATGCTAATATCATTGATCTTTCCGATTTTTCATGATCAGAGATTTGCTTCCCTAGGTATTTAGAATCATCAGACTTGCCAATCCCAATTAGCTAATTCCACTTTTTGTATTTAAGAACAATACATGTAGATTTTTTTTTTTTAGAAGTGTTTCAATGAGTAAGGCCTTATTTATCTGTCACTGAAAAATGCAAAATTATTATTTATTATACCTGAAAGAAATCAGAGTATTTTCTTTATCGTTACCTCAGATTATTGGTTTTACTATCTGACTTTATATATATCCTTTATATATATATCCAGTAACCACCTTTTTTTCTATTTAACAATCTCTGAATTCAAATGGCACAACTAAAAAGTATCAGGATAAGGTACTTAATGGCAGTAAATAGGGCTTTCTAATCAGGCCATCAAAAGAAGCGCCATAGCTGTTTTGTGTGTTGGGGGTAGTAAGCCCAGATCTGTGTCAGCGCAGTTTGAACTGGACGCCGAAGTGTTGCTACACCTCTCCGGTCAGTCTGCCAGTGTTTACTCTCAAAAGACTGTAGTGTTGTCATTTCTGGTGTTGCGTGGAGGAGGTGAAGGTGAAATTCAGGATCATATGACATCTCTCTTTGTCCTGCCTCGTAATATCAAACCTAAATCCCGTCCATGTCCCAGTGCCAAACAGTTCAAGTGCCACGCACGGGTGCAATATAAATGCCTTTGCTTGCACATTTCACAACCCTACTTGCATTTGATCAACAACTTTCTTTTTAAGCACTTTTTCAGAACAGTTACCCTCTCTAACCCCTTACTAATGTTTGTTTTGAGCAGCAGCAGCCTGCAGGTTTAGAGCAGAGCCAATCACAGCCTGTTAGTTTGCTCCTCAGAGGCCTCCCCACGAGAGTATTTTTTACAGCTTTTCCTCTAATAACTTTTTTTAGCCCGAGGTTTCTCTTTCATAGTCACCAAAAATACATGTTTATTTGCAGAAAAAAAGAAAAACTCAGAAGCCCCGAGCCTCCAAGCAGGGATGATTTCCTAATTGTGCCCCAGCTAGCGACAATGAATCAAGACCAGATGTTGACAGGCTAGAAAAGATCAGTGGAAGGCATCCTGAAATAAGGAGGGCGTGTGGTCCTGCGGCCTGGGACCTGCGTTTTTTTGGGGGGTTTTTCCGCAATGAAAAGATCCGTTAAGCGCCATCTAGAACCACAGGACGGAGTCCAACGTATTCGGTGTCCTCCTGATCCACACAAGGTTTTTATAGACCTCAGGATTTTCTGGAAGAGAGCAACATCTCCCAAACTAGCTGCACTCTTCATTTCCACCATTTTGTTCCCAGACTAGCTGCTTTTGAAAGTTTAATCTTGTAAAATATGTCGATGTTGAGAAGTAGCTGGAACAACTTAAAAAAATTAAGAGATTAAACTGAAAATGCGTTTCTAAATGGCTAGGTTCGCTGGTAGTTTTTCAGGGATCTGCAGTTTTTAAGCTCTAGAAACCTTAGAGGTAACTATTGGTCACACACCTTCTGTTGTTTGTACGCCAAGAGAAAGCAAAGCCGCACAACCACGCGGTTTGGCTGGAGTCCCATGTTTAGAGTCACAACCCAGTTTCCCTCCTTGCCTATATAATCTGAGCAATTTGGGCTTTTCTAAGAGCAGCCGCTGCTAATTTCCCTCACGTTTCTACACCAAACGAGGAACTTCCGTTCGGCAAAGACCCAAGATCCCAAGACCTGTGGGATTCAATGAAGACTAGTTTCTGACCAATTAAATAAGCATTGTAGTTGAGTTTTAGAGGGGTTTAGATGCAGCAGCATTAAAGGATGAGGCCATTAAGTGATGGACCGATGCCCATTATCTCATAGCAATTTTTCAATTATCACTCTTCCCGAGCAGTTAGTTGAAATGAAACTTTGGAATTGAATAACTACATAACTAGAATTATGTGCTCTGTTACCAAAAACGTCAACTTTCACAAAAAATTTGATAGAGTTTAAAAAAACAAAACAATTCTTGTCTAAATTTGAGCTGAGATTGTGAGCTGGCGACATGCATCAGAGCTGAGTCTATTCTCTCACTGTCGGGCACCGTTTCTTGCCAGCTCTCATTTGTGGATAATGGGCATTTGATTATGTCTGGCGGGCGCTTTTATGCGGCGCAGCTTGTTTTCCCGATCGTCAGCTCAGCCCCCGTCCTGAGTGTTGCGATGACAGGAATTCAAAGGCGAAAGTACGCGGTGAGATTTGGTGCCTGATTTTTCACGTCGCGCATGTAAGCTGGAGCTCCCAGATGCTGGAGCTCCCAGATAAAAGGCCCAGGTTTGAGGACAGTCTACATGTCAGATTACAGTCATCAGCCCCTGTTTGTGAGGGCTTTAATGATTTGATTTGTGAGGTTTGGGGGTGAGTCTCAGTCTCCCTCCGAACACGTGGTGACACCTGATGCTCAGAGGATGTGGAGGGTCAGAGGGCATGGCAGAGATGAACCCTGAAAAGGGAATCAAACAAACACCAAAGTGCATAAGTCTGTTGTCAGGATCATTTTAGAGGAACATGTTTTTATTGGTTTATGAACCCACTCAGCACTGGCCTATGAATAAAAAAAAAACCCAAACTCAACATGGAAATTTTGACTGTATCTTGAGGCACTGCTTTTCAAACTGCCGCTTGTTTGCTCCTGTTACTTAAGTTGCATATACGTAAATTTACGAAAATAACAGTTTGACAGACACATGATCATATTTTTGCCCCGACAACGTTATTCCTGGAATTTGACATGTGCCATCATGATGTGTAGGTTTACTGTAGGAATTTGTGAAAAGCAGAAAAGTGGAGGTCATAAAAGTGTCAGCAAAGACCGGATGCACGAATCAAGAAGTCCACCTGGACCCTCAGCCAACCCATCTACTGAGCACTGAGGCATCATGAGAAATTGTCTCCATGGATTAGTGGCAAGACTATTCTTAAAGAGAGGGAACATGGCACACAGGCTGAATTATGCTCAGTGGCATAGGTAGTGACCGAAAACCAGCGGCAACAGCTCTGATTCAGGGCTGAATCCCCCCCCAGAACCCAGGTGTCAGTGTCAGCGGAGCAGTGTGGGATTATTTCAACAAAGAATGGAAGCCTAGAAAATGCTTGAATCAATTACAGAAAACATGTTATAGAGGGTTCCTGCTTTGACCAAAGATTGTTACGACTGTCCAGCATCTGCTTTTGGTCAAAACAGTGTATTTTCATTTATGTAAGCATTTTGTTTGAATAAATGCGCCACAAATCTTTACACTTCCCACTAGCGAGAAATGTGACAACAACATGCTGTTCATGGTGAGAATCTCTTTAAATTCTGTCGTGATATCGTGTAATAAAGCGATATCAGAGAGAGAGAGAGAGAAGCTAAGCAGAAACTACCAGATCCCTTTAACAAACCCGTCAGACATCTGAATTTATTTCGTTCAAAATCTGTCAGAAGTCAGTAGTTAATTGTCTCAGCCGCAGACATATCTTGTTGTCTGAACCTTTAAGAACTCTGGCTAATGTTAACAACACGGGGATCCAGTGGTGGCTGAACGCTCAAAATAGAAACATTATGTCTCTCTCTCAGGACCTTAAGGCCGCTTAGACTTCTTTTGTGCGTCTAATCCAACGCATGCAAAGCTCTTCGTTTTTTTCTAAAGGTGTTTATATTTTACAAAGCACGCGCTTTGGGAGCGTCATTGTGACGAGAACCGGTGAAGTACACCCTACAGATTACTTTAACTTGATCTATTTAAATGGACCATTTCTCTGAATTTGATCCCATCTGTTTTAAAGTATTTAAAAAACTCCCATTATTCTTATAGACATTTTTAATTATGTTGAGTTTTTTAATCAAGTTCTAAAACTTTTCCTGCCTCTCAAAATGAATGTCTTGAGATGTATTGTATTATATTTGAATCCTTATGTGAGTCGTTGAAAGCTTAACATGTCAACTGAGAATACTGAAGCAACCTAAAGCAAACCTGTACTGCTTTGAACATGTTCTATAATGCACAACTGTCGCAATACTGCAAACACTCACAGTAATGAATTCATTTTCATGGCTTAATCCTGCCATCCTCCCATCTACTGATCATCTGTCGGTTGAATTCACTTAATCTGAATTACAGGAATTATTGATACTTTTTAGAAGATGTGATTATTTAAATTAAAACCCAGCACTGTATTCCATCATGAATTAAGGACTAAAACTGGGCCGGTTGCTTTAAGGCGTTAAAGTGAAGCCGTTCTGTACATACTAGTTGCGGCTGTATATTTATAAGAATATATTTATTCTTGTAATGGAGTCCAGCCAGCGTTTCTCCTCCGTGCTGAAGTCTTTTCTGTCACAGGCTGTTCTGCAGGGCCACGGCGGCACGCAGCAAATGAGCCCGCGTGTCCCACGAGGTTCGTGTTTTACACACATCATTGAAAGCGATCTTCATTATCTCCCCTCGAGGGGGGCCGCGCGCTTCATTTTCAGCTACCGCAACAACCGTCCGCCCTGTTTGGGTTTTGCAGGGGGACTGTTGCCTACGTAATAGCTCCCAGGCGATGGAGAGCAGCTCTGAGCAGAGAGCCTTCTCTCCCTGGCCCAGAGCGCGTTCCGCCGGGATCAAACACTTTCAAAATCGGGGCCATCGCTATCAATCAGTCTGGTGGGCGGAGGGGTGGGGTGCTAGACCTCTCTTGATATGGACAGTCCATATTTACCCTGCGCTTGTGTCACATGTCTCCCCACCAATCACCGGTCAGCGATAGGTCAGGGTGTCGGACAGTACCGCAGACAGATCGTAAATCACACAGGGACATAACCTCCGCGTGTGTGCAGACAGCGGACAGCCATTGTTTAGTCTTGCTGCTAGGAAACCAGAGAGTAACACTGTGCCGCAATCCTGGATACGAATATACATCAGTCATTCGCGCTGGCCGTATCGGAAGGAAAAGCGAGGTCGCCGGTCACCGCAGAGGGCGAAAGGATGGGATCGCCTCGGTGTGCACACTCAGATATCCTCTCTGCCGGCCCGCACGCAATGGCCGGCGCTGGCGCCGCGATCCCTTTCCACTCCAAACAATAGCGGTTGTAGAAGTTCAGCGAGACTTCGTCTCAATTGTTTCCTGTCTTTGTTGGTCAGCTTCCTCTCTGAAGTTATGAATGGGCACCGTGGCCTCGGGCGCTCCGGTAGCACAGATCATTTTATGAGACCACAATACTAAAGAGTGACCTGTGGGGGTCAGGAAGGCAGGAAGGAGGACAAACTTAGCTGCTAGTAACGCCGTCCGGGGGGAAATGGGAGGATATTTTTGTAGTGTTTTATTATTTTGAGATGGAAGTGACTCCTGGAGCGACAAAACCTTGAAAAAGTTCAGAGCTCTTTACGTGATCTCCAGTCACTTGTGCTCCTTGTTGGATTTATTCCACCTTTTTGATGAATTTCTTTTGTGAACCGTGACTCTTAAGTCATGTCATTCTTGCCAGAGGTTACAGTTAGGTCCGATCTCAATATGCTGATAAGGTTTATGGATTCATTTCCCATTGAGTTGCCTCTAAAAATAAAATTTATTTGAAAGCCAAGCACTTTTTTCCTTTTTTTATTTTTCCTTCCACGGTCACATCAATCTCCGCCACGGCTGCCAGTCACTCCCCGTGTTCAGTTTAATATTAAACCAGGGAGCTTAAATCTCAGCGTTTCGCTTGTTGAGAAGTAAATTAAATTGTGTTCAACTTAAAACATAGGTGCTAGGCAATCTGGATGTCCATGTGAGGCGGGGGGGTGGGGGGGGGGGGGGGGGGGGGGGGGGGGGGGGGTGTCCTCGCTGAACCTCAGCAGCTGTTCAGCAGACTTTAAACCACTCTGAAAAGTTTGTGGTGGAAGGTAATTTACTCTTTCAAAGTTTGTGCAAGATATATTTGCTGTCACAGCTCTGTTAAAGCAGCCGGTGTGATTTTTATGATTGGGCTGTAACCTCTGTTCTGTTATTTCACATAGCCAAGGCCAAACGTCATCCATCACATACTATGCGTGCACACATGGCCAATGAGTTTATTACAAGGTATGGCCAGTAGATTTAGTTCCAACAGTTAAGATTTCCTGTCTGAAGAGCCACACAGACCAGCCATCGTGTCTGAATTCCTTTTTCTTTCCTACTTTGTTTCCGCTGTCCTGTTGGACCTGAGCTCCACTCATCTGGCAGCTGTTTGCTTTGCAGCTCTTGATTCCTCTGTTTTGCCACAGATAGCGGATTCAACTTGAGCTATGGGTTATTATGAGGCAGCTATGACGCAAGAGGGACACAAAGACCACCAAAAGTAGGTTAGAATAAATATGAAACTTTCAATAAACTGGGGATTGGATTTATAGTCTTCAGACGGTGATTGATTTAGATAAAGAAAAGAAATGAAAGGTGCTTTCCTGAACCCCAGCTGTGATGTTTCTCCCACTTCACGAGGCAGATCCACTCCAGTTTGTTAAAGAGGTGGGAAAAACTAACATGCTCTTCTGTTTAGGAAGCTTACAACTCAGTTTGAAGAAGGCACATGTTCGGGTTGTTTGACCCACTTCCTGAAGCAAAACAGCAGTAAAAAATAAATAAATACATATATATATATATAATAGCAGACAAGTTTCTACAAGATTTTTTTTAAAAGAAAAGCTTCTGTGTTTTTACTCCTTAGTCTGGGTTAATTATGCAGAGTGCTTCTGTACGAGCCTGAAGCTAAACTCGTTTGCCCCCCTCCCCCCCCCCCCCCCCCTCACGCACACACAGGGTCCTTTTCTTTGAGCTGACTTAACTTCTCTGGCACTTGGTCTTGTGGAGCTGCACCCTGCAAACCCTCTCCATTCAGCTACTGGAGCCATTCCCATGGAATTCCAGACATTTCAGGCATTTGTTAAAGCTGGGCCGACAGGCGTTTCTTCACCGCTCTGCACGCTCACACTCACCATTCGGTTTCAAAGAACTCGCTGCTGTTTGAGGCTGGTTTGATCACATGTCTCTTTATCTGCTTTCACAAGTCTCACGTAGCCCAACAGGTCCCTGTTGTTTTTCTTAATAAACAAGCAGGCCTGTTTGCAAAAGTTCAATGAATTTTCCTCACGTTTGTGCCTCCCAACCCCCTTTTTAGAGTGGCTCACCATGTAAATGTGTGCACTTCAGTGGCAAAACCTCCCTTGATGCATCAGACAAAGGCCCAGATATTTTAATGTTTACCATGAAGGCTGCAAAGAAAAAAAAACGATCATCACTGATGGAAAAAGGTTGCCGCGCCTGACAGGATACGAGTAAATGTGTATCTGTACTAAGACGCGTGGGAAATGGAAAATGATTTATTGCTTCCATAAAACCAAATTATATTTGAACAACAACCTGTAGCCGTTCATTTTTTAAAGGATTTCTGTGGTTACCCTCACATCAGCCTTGTGGTTTCCTTTCCTTGTGTTGTGCTCTTTGAAAAAGATCATTTTATTATGCAGTTAAATCACAAACGGCAGCGGTAGCTGTTCCCCTCTGAATATTGATTGCAGAGTTAATGGCAGATTCAAGCTTTACATGTTTGGTTTGACTTTATTTGTAAGCTGCTTTGTTCTGCTTCAGGTCCCCTAAACACATTTACAAATGGAACAAAATTTCCTTATGGAAAAAAAAAGGAAATTGACCGGATATTTCAGTGTATTTCTGGTGTTCTGATTGTTCTCTTCCTGCTTACATTTGCTGTTTACTTCCTCCCCGGTAAGAAGGTCAGAGGCGCCGGTTATAATTCAGAACTCGGGCATTAACGACATATGCATTCGATGCTAGGGCAGACAGTCCCATTCAGCCACCGAGGTGAAGATTGTTTTCAACCTTGCACCGAACTCTGGTAGAAAATGAAGATTCAAGGCCCCGGTGTGCGTCATTTGCCTGTCAAGCAGGCGGCGTAATTGGCCATCATTGAAAGCACAGTGTTTATCATTTCTATTCCAGTCAGGGACAAACTGGATATCCTGCGCAGGGAGGACGGCGGTGGCTGGGCGGCATTAAAAACAAAAAGTGCTTTTCCATGTTGTTGATGTGTTTTTGTTCTATTAACGGAGGCTGGAGCTGGTTAATGAAATTGTTTACGGCTCCTGCTGCTCCCGAGTCATCTCAACCGAGCCCCGCTGCTATCGAGTCAGGCCAGAGGACACGTGGCTACCAGGAAAATGGAGACAAATGAAGCCGATAATCGGACGCCGCTTTTGATGAGGTCACGTCCACGTCGCTGTTCTGGCCTCTGTGTGTGACGCAGGCCGGGCTCTGCCTCGCCGTTAGGCGGGTGGTTGCAGGTGGACGCCGTTTCCTGCATTAGGGGTGATGGTCAGGGTTTCATAGATCCATTATCAGCACTTCATCTTCTGTTGTTTTTTTACGAAAAAAGCTGTTGATCAGACTTTGTATTTGCGCAGGTAATAAAGTTTATGAAGTCGCATTACAGTGCAATTTGTTTTCTCTTGATGATTTGAGGGGGGAAAAAAGCCTGTCTTTAGTGTATGTTTTGGGGTTTTAGGTTTTATAGACTTGACTGGACCACTAAAAGTAAGATCTCTCCCTTAAGCCCAAGCAGCTAGGTTTATTTATTACAGCATCTACTAAAAAAAAACACTTTTTAGCGACTTCATAGATGGAAGTGATGGCTTATTTAGCAAATATGGGCATTCGTTAAAAAAGGGTATCAGAAATAGTGTTCTGTCTTTTTAATGCCAGCTCCTTATCTTTGAGCGTGTCCTTCTTAAATCATCAGTCGGTCTGTAGCTGGTGTCTTAAATGTTCGACTTGCGCCTCTGTTACTGTAGTTTTTGGATGGTCAGAAGTCTGGAAACACAAGTTCACCATTTTTCTAAAGCACTTTGGGCTTCCTTTCTTCTTGGCCTTCAGCAGAAAACGTTCTCATAAGAAACTAAATACTACCCTTGTCATGGCCGTGGAATTTTAATTACCATCCAGCACACCGCCGCGTCCCTGTTTGGCATGTTTTCTGGCCTAGTGTGATCCCAACGCAGAGGTCCTGAATGTGCTGTTGTTTTATCGTTGGCCTGAAAAGAATCTGGAAAAATCCACCACTAAATGATTTTATAGAGGATTGTGGTTAATGGAACTGCACAGCCTCTTTATTTCAGGCAGAGATCCCGGTCCAAGTCCACAGCGAAGCCCGCGCTGCCCTCTGCGCACGTGCAACCAGATTGTGTACTGCGATCTGATGTTGTTGGGAACAAAGACGAGCCTCCCTAAGCCTTTCGCCCCCCCGGCTGTGGACGGGACACCTCGCTGTCCAAGCTCGCTGCCGGCCCACTGCACGTGTTTGTCTTTTTCTTTTCTCTTCATCCTCCTGGCAGATTGCATTCATCTGTGGGGGGGCTGCCCTGCTGTTGGTTTGTTGTTGCTAACCGTCTTGGGCCTCAATGATTGTGGGGGGTGTCATTGTGCCAAGCTTTCCCCCTCAACCGAGTGAAACTTAAGCTAATGAGCTAAAGAGACAGGCGTGACTCCAGAGTTTGTTGTCAGGTGCTCATAGGAATGGAAGATGAAGCGTGAAGGCCCAAAAGACCAAACTGAAGCGGAATATTTCAGGGGGGAAAAAAATGCTTGTGGATTCATGATCTGTAACAATAAAGAAAATGGACATGTATTGAGAGATTTGCATGGTTTTAGAAAAGAAGAACAAATTCCCTCAAAAAGCCCCCTCAGCGTCTTCGTTCGGGGAGATCAAAGGTGGCTGAGTTTTGATTTGCTTTCACGGGTCTGAATGTTCTCAACCTCCAAAATCTACTAGACAGACGCACCGAAAACAATTCTATCTCCTTCAGTCTGGTCTCTGTTGTTGATGATAATGATGTCGGAGTAATTTGTCAAGGCCAATTTGGACCCTTTGATTTCAGTTGGGCAAACACAACAGAGTTAGCTGCCGGCAGCCAGACTTAAATCCACCTTGAATCATGTCGAGCCAAGCCACTTAACGACACCAAAGTAGCATCAACAAAACTTGATCAAGGAGTTTTATTAACGGGTTTAAAACGAAGGAAACATGCTCAAATTGTCTAAACTGTCATTTTTTCTTTTGTCGGTCAAACTCTTTGAAGTAAACTGTTTTCATTGGAGACACAGAGGAACTATTTGCCACTGAATGTTAATCGTATTAATGCTACACATGCATTGAGGGTAAGAAAAAACCTCAACGTGTGTCATTAAAGTGTGTTCACACGAACCGAGGCTGCAGATGGGAGGTGTCGTTCCCACATTTCACCGTGAATGGAGATTATATCAAAGCTGCTTCAATCTGTTAGAACTCCTAATGAGGCAAAGGCGTGATGAGACGCGATCCACGGCCCGGGGCGGCGCGTGCCACGCACACAAAGCACGATTGTCTCAGCCAAGGGCTGGAGGGCCAAGCCCCCCCCCCCACACAAAATGACTAAGTTCACCTCCTCTCTGCCAGCAAGGACTTTTTTTCCGTTTAATGGCAGATAGCTACCGAAGGGAAACATCAAACCAGTGTGCAGCTCGAACCGCCGCCGCGGGTAGAAGAACAGCGAGGCACAAAGGGTTAAATTTTGAGCCAGTCTTCCTTGGAGATGGGAGAGGCCAGTTGAACGGAGTAGCTCCAGCCTTAGCCAACACATTGGCTAAGGCTGGGGTGGATCTGCAGCCGGGCCTGTGCTGCGGCATGGAGCCCCGCTGCAGGATCGGGAGTCTGTGCCGCAACAAGCCAAGCTTTTGTGTGCTCGTGTGCTTGCTTTGTGTGTGCGTGCGTGTGTGTGTGTGTGTGTGTGTGTGTGTGTGTGTGAACGTGCAACTGCAGAGAAGTTGAAGGGCAGTTTCTCACATGAACTCAAGTCTGAAGGGAAAGATTTTTCACCTGGCGAGAGGCGCTCGGATTGTAAATCTTTTTGTGGGGAAGATTGCTGACGTAAATGAAAGGCGGTTATATCATTTGTTGTTGCAGAGCTGTGCCCCTCCAGCTTCCCTCTCACACTGCCATTCTCATATTGCTGCTGCCCTCCCCGAGCACACACTCTCTCCAAGCTCACCTCTGTCAATGTGAGAGGACAGTGGGTCCATGTTGTTTTGTTCCTTTAATGGCTGGCCGCATGACACTAATGGAGCCAATCCATTTTGGCACAGGCTGTGCAACATCTAGTTAACAGGAAAGTGTTACAAACACTGCAGATTTCAGTTTTTTTTTGTTGTTTGCCACACAGTTCCCTTCCCCTTTTCTTTTAGTTTGTGTAGCTGAATAAACAGAAGATGCCACATGGACTCGCTTAAATGGTCAGTCCCGTTAGTTGTCCAGAGCATATTGATTTAATCCCAGTTCCCTTTCGTTTTTTTTTTCGTTTTTCATTCTGGGAGTAGTGTTTTCCTAGCTGCCACGGTGGTTCCTATTGTCCGTGCCTGAGAGCTATAAGACCATTGCTGCTCGCACCCCTAAAGGGGTCCCTGTGAAATGTTACCTCGGCAGTAGGAGTTAGGACTGGCGGTCAGTCTGTGGCCGCCGTAAAGCAGAAGCTATTTACTTCCGTGAATCCTCCAGCAGTGCTTGCACAATTCGTCCTCACACTATTTTCCAAACCAGAAGTGCACACACACACACACCTATGATTCAGCATGGCCTGGCGTTATGTAACGAGCTGTTTTAGGAACATGCAAATTCAAGCGTCAAAAACAACTCCCCATACCTGTGTCTTTGTCCTGAGTTCACGTCTATACCAGAACCCCGTCTCTTGACATCTGAATGTCTTTGTTTCTTTCTTTAAAAACCTGTCAAAGATCTCTGTGTGCACAGCCAGTTCGCCCTAAATGTTGTCACACCTGTGCCCAGCAAGGGTCACTTTGGCCAGTTCTGCATAATCTTTTAGCTGATCTGCTTTAGATTACTTTAGGCTGATTTATAGCCCCAAAAAATGCCTTTGTCATTAGATAACTATTTTATGCTTCAGGTTTCTGTGTATAATCTTTTAGTTTATCTGCTTTAGATTACTTTAGGCTCATTTATAGCCCCCCCCAAAATGCCTTTGTCATTGGGTAACTATTTTATGCTTTAAGCTTCTGTGCTTCAAATAAAAGTCCCATCCAGTTATGTTTCCATGAAGCCAAATGTGATGCGACTGCTTCAGCTGCTCTCAATTAGTTCGCTGTTGATTCGGTAATTGAAATAACTGTGTTAGCACTCATCAGGACCACACTTTCATGTACTTTGCCCGCGTGTTGCTTATGCAAATAGTCTGAGGAACATCAGCAGTAATAACCCTGAAAGTGACGGTGCCACGTCAGCCCAAAGGGGTCTGCTTAATGAAAGCGTAAGGGACAAAAAGGGGGTCATTTGTTTTGCTCCCAGTTCCTCAGTTACTCTTTTGTTTTTCACTTCATCGTATGGAACTGGATTTTTGCTGAATCGGGCCCATGGGCTGTCTTTAGTCCGACTGTGCCGGACCCCTGCTGTCTGTGCTCAGTCTGCCCGTTGGCCAGAGGCAGATGGTCCTCTGGCCTGCTGGCATCTGCCCCGAGGAGGGATTTCCTTCCTGCTGACAGAGAGATTTGCCTGTGTATGAATCTACAATTCAGGAGATTATTATTTGGGGACTGATTAAGATCACTTATGGCATTTGGGAAAACCGAAATAATCTGCAGCCATTTGCATGACGAGAGGCCCCCGCTTCCTGTGTTGCTCTTCCTGTAGTGCAGACACTGCCTCCAGGCCCTGAAGCTCTCATGCGCGAGCACCCTCACTGACCTGACTTTTTCTTCTCTCCCCCCCCCCCCCTCTGCAGTGTGCCCTGTTCAGTGCAAACACCGAGCCTGCACCAAAGATGGCCAGTGCTGCCACGACCAGTGTCTGGGCGGCTGCCTGCAGGCTCACTCAGCCGGCCACTGCGTGGCTTGCCGCGGCCTCCAGCACGAGGGCAGCTGTGTGGAGCGCTGCCCGCAAAACCACTTCACCTACAAGGACTGGCGCTGCGTGTCTTTCGCCTTCTGCCAGGATCTGCACAACAGATGCAAGCGGGAGAAGGAGCGCAGCAAGAACACCGACTGCCACGAGTACGTCATCCACAACGGCGCCTGCATCCCCGAGTGTCCCTCCGGCTACACCACCGTCAACTCCACCTCGTAAGTGGACACTCCAGTCGGTCTGTTGGGCTTCTGATGGCCAGCAGGAAAGATGTTAAACCAGCAACAGACACTTTATTCTGAGTAGGAAAAAACCTACCTGTATATACAAGGTTTACTCCCAGGTGGTTGATTCCTGGTCTGATATTATTTTTTTATAAATTCTCATCTACATCATAAAGATTTACTTTTTTATTGAAAACAACAACGCTTTCATTTCCAAATGCATTTAAATGAGCATTAGATAAAATGGGGAAATTGTTTCAATAAGAAAAGCAGTCTTTTTTGGGGCAGGTTATCGATGAGAGACTGAAGATTCAGTTATAGCAGTGAGCTAGAAAAACAGTCACTGTATGGCGCCCCGTGAACAATTGTTCCTGACATGTACCGAATCTGGCCTAAATTTAAGCCTCAGGTTTTTGTGTTTGAGGTGCAGAATGACAGTGCGAGAACTGGTGGTTTGCTGAGCTCAGACGTGGCCCACACACACACACGCCTCTTTATTCTTTGTGCCTGTGTGAGATATACCACGCGCAGCTAGGTCAAAGCTGTGCTCCACATTAGCGAGGCTGGCATATCTGCGTCTCTGCTTTTTACTCAGTACTCTCTGTTTTGCTGTCGTCTGGCTGGATGCGCGTCGCCCGGTGGGCGGTACAGTCGGATGTAGACGCTGGGACAGAAGGCTCTCCCTTATTTCTTGATCTTTAACCCGTATCGTGTTCATTAGCTGCCTCTTACACCAGGTGGCCCCTCGTTGACCTTCACCACCTCCCTCTCTGACCCCGTCTGTGACCACGACTGCTAAATCCACAAAATCCAGACGGCCTTAACCATAACGCTAAGGGCAGAACATGAAAATGGGGCTGAATTTTTTTGGGGGGGGTTCTACTCGTCTGACACCAGAAGTGGCCGGTGGACACGCAGTAATTAACCGTGCGGTTGTGTGAGAGGCATTCTGCACAAATAGCTGCGGGGTCCCGGCCTGTCGCGGACAAAGAGGGTTCTGCCGGCGCCCAGCTACGGCGGCCATGTCCAAACAGCCTGGAAAAGCAGCCGTGCTACTTCGGCGGCGTTTGCGGCGTTACGTGTATTTAACCTTTATTAATCCACAGGGGGATTTGCAGAGTACATAATCTCCATTTGAACAACATGCAGCTGCACATTCATTGAGTCACATGCTGTGCACTTACACCTGACGGGCTACTGGAGAGCAGATGGCGCTCCAGTGGAGTTGCTGAGGCCAGAGTGTCTGGCTCTCATGCGCTCAGGTTTTTCCTCTGCTTGCGTACTTCTCCCAGCAGGTCAAGACAGAGTTATTTGTCGATGTGCTCACCACTTCAGAACACATGAAACGCAATAAGATAAAATTGAAAAAATCCTGTTTGAACAATGTTTTTTGGTCGAAAATAAAACGATCTGTCCATTTTATAAGGTCAGTTACTAGCTGATTTGTTTAATCTGTTTTTTGTTTGTCTCTAAAGATGTCCTGCAGATAATGTCAGATGAATAACACCGTGGTAAACCTAATTACTGGTAGCTGCCCAGGTTTTTTTGTCCTATGAATCCCCACCCTCCTGCTCATCCAAACCTTCAGGGTACTGTTGACCTACAGTTAACCCGTTCATGCTTATATTCTCTGGCTTTTCACGCCGGCTCGCTCTCCGTTCCCCTTTTTGGCTTGTCTCCCCTCTTTGGCATCTCCCTCCCGTGGACGGCTTTAGACTAAGCTGTGGAAATGAAAGTGCTCTTGGGAAAAGCGGCACTCTCCTCAGAGTTATGAGTGTCTGGGCTTAAAGTGCAGATGTGGCACCACAGAGAGGAAAAGAGGTCAAGATAGTTCAGGGAAGTTTTCAAGGAAACGATGCAAAAAAAGTTTTATTCACATAACAGACACCTTTTAAGCCATTTGCTTTAAAGGTGCTTTGTAATTCCTTTTTAAAAAAGATTGCAGTCACTCTAGTTGTTTTTAAAGTTAAACTAATCTCATTCCCAGTCACAGCTGACAACTCAGTAGCTGCCAATCAGCCCCACTTTGAATCTCTTACATCCTTTTTGTGGCGTTTTTATGCTAACTCTGTTATCACCTGTTTGGAAGGACCTCAGCATCAACATTTCCCCATCTTTCAGCTGAATTAGTCTTTAAGCCCCCTGATGTTTCGGGCTACCGTTTCCACGGTGAAAATGAAAATCACAGCAGGGCAGCCAAAGTTATTGGCGAGTATCAGACAGAGCAGCATTTAGCGTCACGTTACAGATAGTTCTCTTTAACTTCTCTGAAATCTGACTCCTTTTCATTCCACCCGCAGGCTCAACTGCTCTCCCTGCGCGGGGCTCTGCCCCAAGGTGTGCATGGGGCTGAAAACAGTGGACTCCGTCACGGCTGCCCAGTCTTTAAGAGGCTGCACCATTCTCAACGGGAGCCTGGTTATCAACCTGCGAGGAGGAAGTGAGTGCCTGCGGTTTGTTTGGTTGAGTCGTATTACAGCCTACAACTAATCAGCCGAGCAGAACAATAAACAAAGAGCTGTCGGCGTTACGCAAAACCAGGAAGATACAGCGCGAGCACACGGCTAATTCAGACCTGCTGGAGGTGATGGAGTAGCAGTCGGACCAGCAGGAAACTTTAGCAGCAGTCAGATAGGAACAAATTCAGGTGTAAACTTTGATTTAAAGTTACAGAAGTGGGGAAGAAAAAAGAAGTGAGAGCACAAACACCAGAGAACAGCCTCTACCTTTTTCTGTCAGCATGCCGTAGAATTAAGAGTTGCTTTATAATTTGTGTCCTGTGGTTTCTGCAGACAACATTGCAGCTGAGCTGGAGGCCAGCCTGGGCCAGCTGGAGGAGATCACTGGCTACCTGACAGTACGGCGTTCCTACGCCCTTGTATCCCTCTCATTTTTCCGCAATCTCCACATTATTCATGGAGAAGAACAGGAAATCGGGTGAGAATCCATCATTTTAGTCCCCTGTTTTATCCTCGCCGGGTCAGAGCCTCCTCCTGTAATTATGAGTTAAAAGCAGACTGACTGACCTTTTAGAAATGTTTTCCCGCTGCATCTGTTTCTGGTTCAGCACGAGGTCTCTCCCAGACATGTCGGGAGATTGTTTTTTTGCACAGAAAGCTACACTTGGGAAGACGCTTCAAGCTGAAGGCTGATCACGCACAGATGCATCCATCCATATTCCGCACTGTTTATTCCTAGTGGGGCTGCAGCCTACCCCAGCTTTCACTGGGCGAGAGGCGGGGCGCGCCCTGGACAGGTCACCAGTCCATCACAGGGCCAAACGGAGACAAACAAGACAGACAAACGCTCGCACTCATTCCTACTGGGAATTTAGAGTCTCCAGTGAACCGTCGTGTACAGACACTCCTACTTATTTTAGCTTAGAAACCCCCTAAGCCAAATGTCATGTATCATGACAAATATGTTTATGCAGCCTTCTGTTTTTTTTTTTTTCTTTCCAGGAATTACTCCTTTTATGCCCTGGATAACCAGAACCTGCGGCAGCTCTGGGACTGGTCCAAACACAAGCTCACCATCAAGCGGGGGCGCATGTTTCTCCACTACAACTCCAAGCTCTGCATGTCTGAAATCCGCAAGATGGAGGAGGTGACGGGAACCAAAGACCGGCAGGTCAAGAATTACATCGCCTCCAAGACCAACGGAGACCAGGCCTCATGTAAGAACCTCCACTGTGCAGACCTGTCCGTTGTTGCCACATTGTTACCACGGCAACAGACAACACAGTCAGGCCTGGTACAGACGCAAACAAAGTCATAGTTATTGTTATGATGGTCATTTCCCGTCCTGTGTTTGCAGATAACTTCCTGGAGACGTGTATTCAGATATTGTTAAACTTGGAACAACCAGCAGACTAAAGTACTCATGAGTGTTAGACTTGATATCATTGTTGTAGATCAGTTTGACTTTCTATTCTGGTCCACAACTGTGAGGTTTATGTACAGGCAGGGTGTAGAGGAACATTAATTATTTCACAGATATTAAAGCAAGGATGATAATCCTCTTTTAGATCATTAAATGTTTCCTTCTTTTTATTATTTTCATATATTTACTCATTTATTTATTAGAACAATATATATGATGGCAATTTGAATGGATTAAATCCAGAGAGAAGCACCCAGGAAATCATCAGTTGCTTTGGCTTTAAAGGAAGATTTAAAGTAACATCCAAATAATAGTGAAAAACTCCACCCTGTAGGTCTACACAAGTCATCCACTCGGCATTGAACAGCCCTTTTGTTCTTCACCTTTTTAAAGAAACAGAGAATAAGAAAATCAGATATTTCTCTCAGTACTTAGATGGAGGGTCTGTGCTACAAGGGAGTGATGTTAGACTTAAATTTACCGGGCCATGCTTGCTCTCCTTCAGCCAGATCTCTTTTTTTATTTATTTATTTTTTTTTGCTCTTGGAGGTTTTAGTGAAAATGGAAGTTTTGGGTAAATTAAATAAATGTACCCCTTGGCTATTGGTGTGACTTGTTGAAGTTTTCAAAGCTAGAGCAGTCTGAGTTTTAATCAAATGTCCCTCAGCCACTTTTGGATCACAAGTACTCTCTTTTATCCTTTTTCCATTTGATACACAGCTGTAGGTGTGTTTACTGAGGCTTTGTGGTATTTCATAGTAAGTAAATGGCAGCTTAGCAAATTAATCTCATAAGATGCTGAATGTTCAAATAAACTTTGTGCACTGGTGTGTTAAAGCTGCTTGCTTGTTTCCTCTTCACTGACAACAATGATTAAAAATGTTGGAAGATTACTGACAATATATTTCTATTGATTTACCAATTAAATTCCTGAAAGCATAGATGTCAAAGCTTGAAGGATTGGTTCAGTTTTTAGAGTGAAGATTCTGTTTTTAATAATGTTTTTCCTGCTGTTCTCTCAGGTGAGAACCACGTGTTGAAGTTCACACAGATCCGAACCCTGAGCAATAAGATCATGATAAAGTGGGAAGCCTTCTGGCCTCCAGACTTCAGGGATCTGTTGGGCTTTATGGTGCTCTACAAAGAAGCGTAAGTTTATCTTGAATAATCCGCCCTCTCAATTCAGAGAGACTACGGGATATTCTGTAAGAAGTGAGATTTGAACACACATAAATGAGTATCTCAACGGATAGCAAATATTTAGATTTACAGTGGTGACATTTTTTATTGACATTACTCAATTAATTATTTATTAGAAATTATAAAAAAAACATGTGAAAATGATAACTTTCTACACTGATTTCAAACATCTAAATAAATTGTCCAAAATGCTTTCCGACTTCAAAATGCAGTTGTTCGATTAGTTCAAATTATTGTTCCTATCTGGAATTTTGAAATGTTTATGAGCAGTTTTTAGTTTTTGAAAGAGCCATTTTCCTTTGTTAAACCCAAAAAGAGTCCAAAGATTTCCTCTGGTTTAGCATTTCACTGCATTAATGAAGCTGAAGTGGAGATGGTTAGGAAATAATGAAAAGCTTTTAAAAAATGTTCTGGAATATGTACCCTTTTATCCTGTATCTTTATGAGGACCTCTAACCTAATTTCTCTTTTAATACATTTTGTCTTCTGAGTGGAGAGAAAATTGTTATGATAAAGGTGCTTCCTCTCAGGCATTGCACACCTTTCATCTCTGTATTTTTATTGTTTTTCCCCACACCTAGACCCTTTCAGAACGTAACTGAGTTTGATGGGCAGGATGCCTGCGGCTCCAACAGCTGGGTGATCGCCGATGTGGACCCTCCACGCCGAGCCACGGAGGGCGAAAAGGAGCAGTTTGAACCGGGTCACCTCATTCTGCCTCTGAAGCCATGGACGCAGTATGCCATCATGGTGAAAACCCAGCTGTCGGCCTCTGACGAGCACCAGATCCACGGAGCCAAAAGCGAGATCATCTACGTTCGCACCAACGCCACCAGTAAGAAATCCCCGTTGATGGCCTTTCCCTCCGTCACACTGCTCTCTGATGTAGTTAGGCTTGATCAAATCAAGGAAAATCAAGTTTGTTTTCAATTCATAATGGTGGTTTAAAACAACAGCCGCTGAGAGCCATGTCGACTGTATTAACAGACACCAAACATAAAAGACAAAAACAAGAGGTCAAAAAGAAGACATGTTATTACACATCATAAGTCATTCAAAGTGTGCGACCTCTGACTGGATATGCTCCAGCACATGAATGCTTACATTCCACTGATGAGCTGCGGGTGCTTACAACACCCAGGGCCCCGTGGCCTTCAGGTCCAGGCTTTTTTCTGTTTCTCGGACATGTCGTGAAAGCCGATGTGCACTACCTGCCCAGCAAACTGAACGCTTATTACTGGCAAATTAACATGTTGTTGTGCTCAGAAGCTGAAGAGCCAGATGAGCACACACCACCTGAGATGAATGCTAATGCTGCTGTGTAGCAGCTGCAGGAATCGATTTTGGACGTAAAGTTAATTTATGCGGCTCAACAAGAGGAGCCACTGCGGGCTCCCAGAAGTGACTGCCTGCAAAGAAAAAGCAGTCCTTTTTCTTTTTTTTCTTTTTTTGTTAATGGAAGCAACTTCATATTAGCCCAAGAAAATTTAGCAAATAAAATCCATGTTTTTTACATTCTATTTAATACAGTCTATTTAATCCTCCGTCATTGTGTCTTCATAACCAGCGACACCAGGAATGAGTCAGGGGGTTTTCAACTTGCGTACAAATTACTTTGATAGCACACATACCTTTTAGATAGGAGATAATGCCAGATGTTGAACTTCAGAGCTGATATTGAGTTACCGAGACTTGACAGAATAAATGGGTTTTCATTCAGCCTACATAAATGATGACTTTAAAACATAATGCGAGCCTATTCTTGGCGTATTTGTAGTTTCTGTTAGCATTTCTTAAATTACTGCTTCTCTTTTACCCATTTCATGGTAACAGATTAACTATTTGATTATGTCTGACTTAATGCAACCTGACAGACTGAGCAGTTTCTTCGTCTGAAATGCTCCCAGTGATATTTGAAGGAGTGGGGAAGTTACAGAGTTATGATACCCGGTGGAATGTCCCTTTCCCTTCTCAGAAACACTCAGAAAAGCTTAAGTTTAGCTCCCGGCGGTTTGATGATTTGTTCCAGTGGTGGAAAAGGTCAGCGTCTTTTCCTTTAAATAAATTTGGCTATTTTGGGTCCCATCCTGTGGTGTTACTATCATTGACTGATGGAGTCAGTGCTGTGTTTGTCAGTCTCCCAGCTGCCAAAGTGTCCTTGGCACGAGAACAGGGAAGAGGAAGACAGATGGTACGATTCACTCGGGTTGCCACCAGCCTACAGGGCCCCGCCTCCTGCAAGGTGTCTGCATCAGTCAGTTCCACAGCCGTCGTCGGGCCCTTTGTCAGCACTCTGTGTGCTTTGCCACCCACAGAGTGTGCCGTGTGCATTTAGGTTAATCACAGTCACGTTAGCCTGTCTAGCTGGCTTCCTTTTAGACAATGTAAGTTTCCTTCCTGATGAACCGCTTCAAACACGACACCTTCGCTTGCACGAAACGGGGCTCCCAGCTGAGGTGCATCAGCCAGCCAGCCAGCCAGATCATGGGAGGGTTTCTTTAGTGTACCAGTTTGGCAACCACTGCAGGTTCCTTGTCTGTGTTCCGTCTCACCCACGTACTTCATCAGAAGGGCAAAGCTGTCATTACGTATAAGCTGTTCCTGGTGAAACTTAGTCTGACAATGTGGTTGGACCAGTGTCTTGCTTCATCACGAGTCAAGGATGACACAAACACACTCTGACAGTGAAGCTCAAGCCTCCGTACCTCCTGAGGGGCTCTGTCTGACACCCTCCCATATACTCAGCCCCCAACACACTACCCAACCATGCATGTATGTGAAACAGCCTATTCCTGGAAACACGACCGATTCAGGCCGTACGAAGAGGTCTTTATTCACGTGTAACTAGATTTTACTGCAGAGGCAAAAACCTCTGCACTAAAATGCTGAGGGTTAACCGACAAGGATATTTTCACATTTCTGGCTCCCAGTAATGACACACGCGCGCACACACACACACACACACACACACACACACATACACACACACAAAGGCTTCACTCAGCCTTCGTAAATTAGACACCGGCTTAACTTTCACTCATGCACAGGATGATTGTGATAATTAGGTAGTTACAGTAATTTACAAAAAAAGATATTTGTGGGCAAGTCACAACTAATGTAAAAAGAAAAAGAATAATTTGGTTAGAGAAAGTAGAACTGAAACCTGAATCACATTTAGATGTTACAGAAAGACTCAGATTGAAACCTCTGAAAAGAGGTCACTTCTTCATTTAGCTAAATACTAAAAAAGTATGGATATCCCCTGCTTGGGTCTTCATGCTCTTGTACCATGAAGACATCTTACAGCAAAGCCAAACTTTGGGTCATCCAGCTGTGGAGAGGGAGGATCACAGTAAAACCCCACACTCACGGGGAATACCCGGAGCAGGCAGCTGTTGGCTGGGAGTGTGCTGTAGCAGTTTAAAATGCAAAGCGGATGATAGCAGCCCTCTTCCTCCGATCGATGTGCCACGATAGGCAACAAATACACAAAGTCATGGCACAAACGTGTGGTTTACACCGCTTCTCCCCCTCTAAAGTTTTGATTTGAATGTCTCGCATGGAAGAAGCGGAGCACTCTCAGCTGCTGTATCGCCGTCAGGACCATTTCTGGCAACGGAAACAAGAAAGGTCTTGTGCTCCACGAGAGCTCAGCTCAGGCCGTGGTTCGTGTTTTGAAAAGGAAATCCATTTGTCAACACTTTCCGGAGAAGTTGAGACATTTAAGTGTTATAGGCAGTTGTTTACATCCTGTTTTGGTGGTTGATTTATGTAAGATGCTAAGTGGGTTTATGTGAATAGAAACACCTTTTTTTAAGGGATAAAAATGAAGAGACCTGAATTATTTTTGACGTCCTCTTGTTTAAAGTGGTCTGATTGATGACAAACGCTGCTGAAAAAATCATTCGGTGTGGAATCCTGTTTTATTTATCACTGCCCCCACCCTCACCAGGCAATGTGTTTTCCTATATTTTCCTCTAAACTGGTTTTGATCTCGGTTATGTCTCCTCAGCTCCGTCAGTCCCGCTGGACCCCATCTCCTCCTCAAACTCCTCCTCTCAGATCATCCTCAAGTGGAAACCTCCCAATGACCCCAATGGAAACATCACTCACTATTTGGTCTTTTACCAGCGCCAGCGTGAGGCCAACGAGCTCTACAAGTTTGACTACTGCCAGAAGGGTGAGCCACATTGTTTTTGGTTGGTGTTTATTGTGTCTGTTTGGGGGTTTGTGGGTTGTTTGTCTGTACGTCTGAATGCAGGAAAAAGGTTTATTTTCTGAGCCGTGCTTTAGTTTGAGGACTCTCCTTTCTTGAAGCTCGTAGCTTCCAAAAGATATATGATCATAGATTATATTTTCAACAAAATCATAACGGTGAGATTAGTAAATCTCAATGAAAGAAAAAAGGAGTTTTCGTTCTAGTCAAATAACGTGGCTTAACATCACCCCATAGCTCAAATCCCTTCCATTGTACCTTTTTCAGACCTGGACAGCTTACAGTGCTGGCTGTGTTCACAGTGACAGGATATTCTCATTTAGACATCTACTACTAATTTCTGCCTCTTTGTTGTTGCCTTTCTTTAAGCTAATTTTTAGCATCCCTTGTTTTATTTATTTCGTCCCCCAGCCATATAAAGGAGGAACTATCAGGTAGCTGGTGGCTTGACTCTGTTCATTTCAGCTGATGGCATGTGGCTAGAGAGGAGCTTATCTTCCAAACAGAGGGAAATTCTTTTGCCTGCTGGTGAAAGGCATCACCTTAAAACAGCCATAATCTGTCAGATTGGTCGTGGTCTGTTGGTTCATTAAATGTTAATAAGAACAAAGTGGCACCGAAAGAAAAAAAGGGTAATTAGTTGGCTAATTGGCAGCCTGTATTTAAACGGATTCAGCAGAGACGGCTCCTTCCTACTTCCATTAAATCCAAGGAAAACTGTTTGTTTTGTGCCTGAACGGACATTTGGGGTGTGTGTGTGTAAACCGATACTTAGTTCTTAAATCATATTCGACCTTCCAAATCAGCGTGTGTTGAGGGTGTGGACCCTTTGTTTGGTGTGGTGGAGCTAGCTGTAGCGAAGGACCTACACAGACGCGATGTAGGGTGAGAAGAAGAAAAATGCGGGACTGCAAAAGTGACTGCAAAAGTTTCAAGCAGCTTGGCAGCAGCTATATGCAGCGGGGGGGGGGGGGTCGCATAAATCTCATGGGTCCTGTCTTGAAATATACTGATTATTATGGAAAAAACAGCTCTTCACATACTTTCAGATTAACAGAAGCTCGGCAATACGTTTGTATGAGGTTACTTCTGTTTTTAACTGCTCTCTAATGGTGATTCAGTTACATACAGAGGAATAAAACCAATCACTTTAAATTAGATTTAGTTGTTTGAGAGCATAAAATAATTGAAGGTGGGTAAGACTTGGCATCGACACAGTCAGGTCGCTCGGTCTCTCTCTGGCTCCGGTTCAGACAAAGTTCATCGATTTAGTTTGGCTGAATTATTTTGGACACAGTCGATGTCTTGCCATCAGTGACTGTCTTAGTAAGCATAAACTCAGACTGTCCTCTTTGGAACACTCACAGTGCTCACACATCCTGAAAGATGAGGCTCCCAAGGAAGATTGTGTCGGTGATGATTTATTTTTACTAGAGTGGTTGAAGACCTGGGGATGACAAGTCAGACATGCCCCAAAGGTGTGTGTGTGTGGTCACCGTCCACAGGACTGTGTTGGATAAGTGTGGTCGTTGCACCTGTCATTCAGTTTCCTTCTTATTTCTGACTCTGTGTCATCAGGGATGAAGTTACCGTCCCGGGTGCCTACTCAGGTGGACAGTGATGAGGAGCAGAAGAAGAACCAGACCGAGGAGCAGGGCCTGGAGACTCGCTGCTGCGCCTGCCCAAAGACGGACAAGGAGCTCAAGAAGGAGAAAGAGGACTCAGAGTACCGCAAAACCTTTGAAAATTACCTACACAATGAAGTCTTTGAGATAAGGTAATACTCCAGAAAGATGCCTGTTGTGTTTTTTGGGTTTTGGAGTGAATGGAAAAGCCATCCATTAGATCTCCATCCTTCTCATACCTTACCCAGTTTACTAAAGTTCATTCTAACCAGATTCACTGAATACGTCTAGGTCTTATTACTATTTTTGTCCCATTGTATTATGTTTTACTGCTCCAGGGATTAAGTTCAATCCCGGGAGCAGTAAAATGGGTTCAGTCAGACCCCTTTAATATCAGGTGCACGGACAAATATTAGCATTTTTAAATGCGGGCTGTCATAAAATTAATCCAATTCACAGTTGCTAATCCCCTAAATGAGGTGCCACGTGTACATATTAGATTAAGCAGCTACAGGGAAAAAAGGATCTGAGGTTTTGGGACCGTCTGCTCACGTAATAAGACCCTCGAAACACGCTGTGCCTTATTTAGACGTTCGAGGCAGCGGCGCTCTGCGATGGGCATCGCCAACAAAACGCTCCCCTTCATCGGCGCCTCCCCGAGCCCGCCCGGGGGCACGGCCATCCCCGATGATGAGGACGAGGAAACCTTCGAAAGCACAAAGACCATGGTCACCGTCCACGCCAAAGAGTCGACCGTCATATCCAACCTGCGTCACTTCACCAGCTACCAGATCGAGATCCACGCCTGCAACCACCCCACCGACCCCAACCGCTGCAGCATGGCAGCGTACGTCAGCGCCCGCACCATGCCCGGAGGTAAGGACACCCGGCTGTCCGGCGTTTGTTTCGATACAACCCTGGTACAAGTGAACAGCGGAGATGTGTCTGGTTCTCTGGCAGACGTTTTCCTCGTCTCTCAAAGCAGTAAATAAAGCCTGACCACATCCCCATAAAGACAGACAGTCATTGGGTTTCTGTCCACTATTTAATCAAATATGACGCAGTCTAAATATCTGCAAAATTGAGTTGATTGTTTGCAGACTCAGCGTCGTAACTAGTAAATCATTTCATTTGAATCTTGACCGGGCCTTTTCAGTCCTCCAAATAACATACCGTGTCTACTTTGAAACCAGCTAAACCACCTGAATCCAGATTAATTTCTCACATTTATTAGTGTTTTTGTTCCCCTTATTTAATGAACCTTTCCTGTAAGTTGCTCCTTTTTTATCATTTCTTTTTTTTTATCAAGCCCTCCAGATTTAATCGAACCCTGCCGAGCCTCCCAACAGTGCGTCTTCCTTTAACTCCAGACAAACCAGGGAAATACTAGATATGTGAATGGATGCCATTTCTTTTCTCCACAGATAAAGCCGATGACATCTTGGGTCCGATCCATTACGAGGTGACAGAAAACACCGTGCTCGTAAGGTGGCTGGAACCAGCAGCCCCTAATGGGATAATTATCCTGTACGAGGTGAACTACAAGCGGCTGGGTGACTCTGAGGTAAAGACTTATTTCTGAACCCGTTTCACGGCTTTACTGTTTATGGTGACCTAATTTGGTTGTTTTGAAACTGGCTAACGAGCCCAGCCACCAAAAGAGTCTACACCTATTTAGTGACTTATATATAAAGAATCTGACTCATTAAGATGTTTGTTAAATCTAATGGTAGAGTCATTTTAGTATTAGATTAAGTTTTGGTTGCCATGGAGATAGGGCCAAGCATCTAAGTCATGGAACTGATAAGAGACGATTTTTCCCTTTTTTAAAGCATGCTTTTGAATTGTGCACAGCGAGATGAATAATTGACGTCCAACAAGGCAAAATTATGCTTTATATGTGTGAAACGAAGTCACAAATGTCTGACCCTGCGAGTCGCCCCTCTGCAGGAGCTGCACTCCTGCGTGTCGAGGAAGATGTACAAAGTCGCTCGTGGCTGCAAGCTGAAAGTAATGCATCCCGGGAATTACACCGTGAGGATCCGGGCCACCTCTCTGGCCGGGAACGGATCGTGGACCGAGCCCACATACTTCTACGTTCAGGACGCGAGTAAGTCTTAAATCTGACTCTGAAAATATGTGGCACCACTCGATAACCCGCATCATGGTGTAGTGCGGAGATATTGATATATTGATATATTTAATATTAATTTAATCAAAGGATGTAAATGTGGGAGCATGAGGGCTTTATTTTTGCGGAGCTCGTTTGTTTTCACCTGAAATGTGACACATTCTTTGGTGGGATGTGTTGAACAGGCGACCCTCTCTACGTCCTGAAGATAGTGATCGGACCAATCATCTGCTTTGTCCTGCTGCTGTTTGTGTCTCTGACCGGATTTGTCATGTTCAAAAAGAAGTACGTTTTCATCCCGGCCTTCTCTCCTCTTACTGGGTGTGTCATTTTCTGGTTATTAATATGTATGTTTTTGCTTCCTTTTTTTTTTTCCCTCCCTCCCTGCAGTCAAACCCAAGGTCCGAGCGGTCCCATTTACGCCTCTTCAAACCCCGAGTACATCAGCGCAGCTGATGGTAAGCAAAAGAAACCTGTTCACCCATTTAACCGAGACTGAATTTATCATTGAAATTTGAATCACAGTGTCTCTGTCTGCTTTTGAAACACTGCTGGGTCTTTAAGATCACGACTGAAGACATTGAACATTTTTTTAAACACAGTCTGGTGTCTTCTTTTTGGGACCAACACTCATCTAGAGAACATATTTGTGCTGTAAGCTATGCGTTCATATTGCAGTGAATTAAATGGGTAAAAAATTTACATATTTCGATTGATAGAAACAGCACAGTAAACCTCATCATATACAGAACGGTAGGAAGCAAATTAGGGTCCAGTGTGCAGTAAACAAATGTCATGTGGGAAACTGAAGGATGTTTAAATTACTTTCTGTCAATTTCTATCAAAAAAGTTGTTCATCTGAAAGACGGTTGATGTTTTCCCCCATCCCTGGGTTTGGACTCCTCACATGATTCAATATTCGTCGTCCTCCTAAGTTTGGAAGATCCTCTGCTGGCCTGCTAGCTAATCAGAATATTGGATTTCCTGCCCCAGCCCGTTACTGGCATTAACCTTGTGTGGAGATACGCTAAAGAGCTCTAACGTGTTTTACAGTGTATGAGGAGGACGAGTGGGAGGTTCCACGGGAGAAGATCAACATTTTGAGGGAACTGGGACAGGGCTCCTTCGGCATGGTCTACGAGGGCATAGCCAAGGACATCATAAAGGGCGAAGGGGAGACACGTGTAGCTGTGAAGACCGTGAATGAGTCAGCCAGCCTGAGGGAGCGAATCGAGTTCCTGAACGAGGCCTCGGTCATGAAGGCGTTCACCTGCCACCATGTGGTAAAGAAACATCACCTTTTTTAAAAAACATTTTGGAAAAAAACGGAGGACATTTTGACTCCAGATGTTTGCTAAAAATACAGGCTGTGGTTTGAATCCCTGGACTGCAGCCATATGTTTATACTGCTTTGTCTGTATATGACAAAAGCTTCTCACTCTTTTGACTGTTTCAATAACGTGATGGAATAGGATTACAGTGAGTTTTTACATCTCAGGTGCGACTCATGGGAGTTGTTTCCAAGGGCCAGCCCACGCTGGTCGTGATGGAGCTGATGACCCACGGAGACCTGAAAAGCTACCTGCGCTCTCTGCGCCCCGACGCAGAGGTAAGCAGATTAGTCTGTCGTGAGGGCACAGCTGTTGGGGCTTTAATGAACTGATACTTTTTTTTCTTCTTTTCACTTCTGTGTTTTATTCAGAGAAACCCAGCGCCCCTCCCTGATTAGTCAAAGTCAGCTCTGTTGTAAATTCTGTGAAACATACTTGGACATATTCAGAAATAAAAAAGAAAACCCTAACCCTAACTTAAAGAAATAAATTAGAGAAATTAAGAGCCTAAGTAGAAGCTATAAAATAAATTTTCATGTGCAAACAGAACAAAAAAAATGGCAAAACAGTAAGCTATATATATATATATAAGTAAATATAATACAAATACCAGATTGTGGATTATTTTTTTTCTCTATGCAAGATTGTTTTTACTTTATAAACGAACAACCTCTGCTGCATCATTCAGAAGTGAGGCTGGGTTTTGGCTGTTGTACTGCTGTGCCCATTTACATCTACAACTGTTGTCACCTCTGATTTTTTTTATTTTTTATGTAGATGAGAACACAGTAAGGAATCATAGTGACCCATTTCTCTTCATTTGCTCGTTTTCTTCGTTTCCAGGCAGATTGTTGCGGTCAAAAGTAAATTACATCCATTAAATGTGATTTCATTAGTTAGGGAGGCCTCTGTGGAGACATATAGATCTGCCAGTGTAATGTTACCACACTAACCGAGTTCCTGTTCTCTTTCCATATGAGATTATTTGGTTTACCTTTTGTGTGTGCTGAGATTAAATGCATGTCAGCTTTTGGCATACTTTGCTTGGAAAAGAGGAAGGACCGAGCTCCTGGATGTTGACATAGGATTTGACAATTCACCGGTAAAAACCTGTCGACTAACCTGATATGAAAAAAAAAAAAGTTGGGAGTCTGTTTAAATTGTTTTTTGTTTTTTTTACTGCTATGTGTTGCAGGATCTAAGATCAAACGTCATAGCTATAGTAGCGAGTTTGTTAGTAGGTCAGAAATTGAAAATGTATCTGTTTCCCAGAATAACCCCGGCCGCCCACCGCCCACTCTGAAGGAGATGATCCAAATGGCTGCTGAGATCGCAGACGGCATGGCTTACCTTAATGCCAAGAAGTTTGTCCACAGGGACCTGGCAGCCAGAAACTGCATGGTGGCTTCTGATCTGACGGTCAAAATAGGAGGTACGTTTTCATGAGCCAAAACGGGCACTAAACACTAGCTTCCCTGCTTGTTCCCTGTCTACCATTTTGGGGTTGACTGATGTTCGTCTATGTCACATGAAGATAAAAATCTCCTTGAAATAATAGTCTGTTTGAAAAAAAAAATCTTAAAGCAGCGATAAAGACCAGCCAAAATTTAGGCCCTGACAGTTTAGCCTTTCTTTGGCTGAGAAGCACCTTTTTAGGAAGTGCGTAGGTAGGGTTTATAGTTCTATGTGCCTGAAGTCATTTGTGCAGAATTAGAAATTGTCTGACTTTGTTGCCCCCTGGTGGTCACATGAAGAGCAACTCTCCCGACGCCAGCAGCTGTAAAACGGGAATTGGAAAAGAAAACAAATATTTTGTTGACCAGGTCTCTGTCACACTATTCTGGGATTAGAAGTGAATTTTAAGAGCTGAGCATTGGGCTCTCAAAGCGTTTTCTGCTATTTTTTTCAGAGCGTTAGAAATCCAATGTCACAGCAGATATGGCTTTAAAACATTCTGGCTGTTTTAAATTTTGCAACTTTTTGGCAGATTTTTTATATTTGACACTCATCTTGACAACTAATCATCTTTATTCGTTGTGAGTTTTTTTTTTTAATCAAGATTTCATACATTTTCTGACATTGCAGTTTAAAAGCAAATGACAGATTATTGAATGTTTCAACTTCTGAATCAATTCTGGCTTTTACACTTTGTAGAGCAAACAACCAAAACCAGTTTTCCAAGTTCTTGGCCTTTGAGTATTTTCACAACACACTGCAGCACAGTGGTTGTGAACGGATGAATGCATCATTCATAGCCGACAATTCTGTACTGGTTTGGCTCTACTATCAACTCATTATAGCCACCACTTTCCTTCTCAGACTTTGGGATGACCAGAGACATCTATGAGACCGACTACTACAGGAAGGGTGGGAAAGGCCTGCTGCCCGTCAGGTGGATGGCTCCTGAGTCTCTAAAGGACGGCGTCTTCACCGCACACTCAGACTGCTGGTGAGTGGTGTTTGTAGCTCATTTGTTGAGCAGTGGGAGCCTTACAGCAAAAAGTTAATAGCAAACGTAACACAAATGTTAAGATGCGAGAGACACTCGGGACACCCAACCAGCATCATTGCCCCCTCCGCCCTCAGTCTCCCTGTTAATTGTTTTAAATGATTACAGGTTTACTCTGTCAGGTGTCTAATCTGCACGTCCCCGTGTCCCCCCTCCCTCCACTTGCTTACCAGGTCGTTTGGGGTTGTGCTGTGGGAGATCAGCACACTGGCAGAGCAGCCCTACCAGGGCCTGTCCAACGAGCAGGTCCTGAAGTTCGTCATGGATGGAGGCTGCCTGGACCGGCCGGACAACTGCGCCGACCGACTGTAAGCACAAGCAGAAGGCCTGAACATCAGGCAAAACAGGAGATTTGACGATCTCGTCCTTGCTAAAATCTTTACCAAAATGTGAGAGATATATGATCCCTCAGATTTTCGTAAACGTTTTCTGGTAAAGTGTGACAACAAAGAGCAGATTATGTGGCATACTCACAGGAGGATGCATGCAAACATTTTGTTGCTGACATTCGGGTTTGATCGATTTTACCTGGCTCATCACTTAAATAATTTCAAATTTTAAGTCCTTTTAACCATACTATAGATAGAACCAGGTTAACTAAATGGAAGTAGATGGTGAAGATAAGAAATAACCTCCCCGTCTCCTCCCTCAGACACAACCTGATGCAGATGTGTTGGCAGTACAACCCCAAACTGCGCCCCACCTTCCAGGAGATCATAGAGATGCTGCGGGAAGACCTGCATTCCTCCTTCCAAGAGGTGTCCTTCTTCTACAGCGAGGAGAACAAGCCCCCAGAGAGCGAAGACTTTGACCTGGACATGGAGAACATGGAGAGCATCCCGCTGGACCCCTCGTCGTATTCCCAGAGGGAGCAGTGCTTGGACAGGGACGAGGCCTCCTCCATGGGTCTGAGGGGCAGTTACGAGGAGCACCACATCCCCTTTACACACATGAACGGGGGAAAGACCAACGGACGAATACTGGCCCTGCCACGGTCCAGCCCCTCCTAACAGACGGGACACGCAAAGCCCAGTGATGCGATATAGATTGAAATCTATTTTTGTTTTTCTTTTCTTTTTTGTTGTCATTTTATATGGATCACACTTTTATCACTCAGAAGCCCTTCAATGCATATCTCAGGACCTCATTTGTCTCTCCAGATGCCACAAACACACACTACAGCAAGTCCTCGCACGGACGCCACAAGACACTTTTTGTATTTAAGGATCCCGAGTCTCAGTTGTTCATGATTGTAGTTTTATTGCCAAGTTTGTGCTTGACTGGGTGGATATTGGATTCAACTGTGAAACAAACTCTTGACAAACAAGAAGGCTGCTAAACCCACTGTCCCTCCCCTAAGTCCAGCATCACCCCCTGCCCCCGAATTCATCGAGAGTTCATCCCGAATTGCTACGTTTTGAAAAAGTGCCCTTTTTTTCTGTGGCCTACACCAGTTGTCATGAAACTGTGTCTGAATCTTTGTATTCTAATGGACGATGAACTGAAAAAGAAAGACTCAAGAGAACTCTCTCTCGGATGGTCGGAGCCGGCCCATCCTCGAACAAACTCCTATCCACTGGAGAAGCTGGTTGAAGTGGCTTACCTCCTCACACTCTGCAGTATTCCAAAATGGCACACAAGATAAAACACAGGATTTTGTTGGGTTCTATTTTTTTAATTTATTTACCTGTCTTTCTTTTCTCTTCCCGCCTCTCTTCTCTCTTTTGTTTCCTTCTTGTTTTCTTTTCACATTTACAGCTGAAGGATATTTAAACTGTTTTCAGAAACATTTTGGCAAACAGGTTCGTCAGATTGACCAATAGCTGCTTTGTTGGTATATTTTAGTGGGTATAGAAGATAAGAAATATAAAGAATTATATACATAAATATTATATTGAATATGGATGTTTTTGTACATAGTTGATATGTTGTCATTCTTGAGGTATTTCCGGTTAGATAATGTTTTTACATGTTAGTCCCTTATGTTTATTTTTTCTAATCCAGAAAATCATACCAATTAGCTTTTTTTGGACTCATGATCAACCAGCAGCACTTGGTCTTTTTACAATATGATGCCGGGGAGGAAGGGTGTTTGGCATCTTCAGCTTGAAATTTCTGCCCATCATATCGAGATCAAATAAAATAGTGCTGTAAATAATGCAGCAAGGTGCATTTGTGACAAGGCTCTTGCTTTTCTTCTCTGCCGTTTAGCCTTCTGTACATGTATACCTCAGAGTGCCGTCACAGAATACTGAGATTTTATTCATAAAGGGAGGCATGACTCCGCGAGCAGTAAAGATGGGGGCAAGAAAGCAGAGAACACCTGTGGATCACGGCCCATTAGAAATCTCTGCGGCAAACTGAGAGGATTTTAGGGATTCGAAGAACTAATTTAATGCCCGATTAACTGAAAAAGACATGAAGTTTCATATCAGGTCCATCTCTTTTGAAATTAAAAATGGACTTTTCTGTTTCACTGTTAGTAATTGCAGAAATCAAACCTTTCAGGCTGAATAAATAAAAGGTTGGAAAAATGTTATTAAACTAAACACAAGCCAGTTTACATGAGAAAGGGAATCTGACAAAGTATTTCTGCCACTTAAGATATATATATCTGCAGGTTGAAGAGCAGTTTTCTGGATCAGATGGTGTGTTTTTTTGTGTTTTTTTAAGTCAAAACTGATCAAATACCTCCTAAAATTGAAAAACTAAGCTGCTCACTGACAGTTCTTTATCTTGGAGTACCTTCCAGCATCTTTCAGACTGATATCTTTGTAGTGTTTCCTAAATATCATTGACTGATGCTTATGCGACGGTTAAAACAAATTGCACGGCTATTGAATTTTCAGTGTCCAATGGCTCCACCTGCTGTGGGCCGTTAAAACAGCAGAGCTAAAGGTTCCATGTCTGCAACAAATCTGAACTATTTTAGTTGCATCAGTGTAGCAGAGGCCAGGCAGCCTCCATCTTTAAAAGTATGCTGACCTTCATTTTTCTCTGTGTTATTTTTTATGCTCATGAAGTATGGAAACTACAACTGAAACATTGTAACAGTTTCTTTCATTTGGGCTTGAAGTCTCCATTTAACATTTGTCCAAAACAGAAAAAGGTCACATCAACTTATGTCTGTAAGCTTGCTTATGCACAGACGAACCTAGCGTCGTTACTTTTACATTAGGCTTTCTGTTCATCACCAGGCACACACCCTCGAGCCAATTCCATTTGCTTAAAAGAAAAACGGGTAAAAAATGACCCCCGACACAAGCTGATACCTGAGCTCCTGCCTACACTGCCAGGAGGCACCTATACAAAGAACAGCTGTCTCTTTTTCCTAAATATATATTTTTTTAAAACATCTAGTTTTTCACAGCAACTGGTCCCTCTAACTTTGAAAACATTTTCAATGAAGATATTCACTGAATATGCATTATATCTGCAAGGTCGGGTAGTAATAGATTCAGTCAGTGGATTGATGTGAGATGACAAATAAATGGAATAGTATAATGACTCCATTTGAGACACAAATACAACATGCAGCTGATTCCACTCGGACCAGGTCCTGTCCCATCGGAGGGGACTGATGGCGGCCTCACTAACAGGCTGCTGGTCCCAGCCACGTGAGCAGAAACGCGGATTCCTCCCGTCTGCTTTCATTTGAGGACCCGGCCGCATGTGACCAGTTGTCGGATGAGCTCGCGGAATGTGCTGCACTCACTGAACCAAACAATTCCCACAATGCTTAGAGCAGGAAGGAGGGGCATCCGGACACCAGGAGGCTGGGGATGTGTTTTGTGACGCCCCCCTCTGTCCAACTTTCCTTCTCCACCTTGTTTGTGCACTTGCTCCTGCGGGGGCATCCTCACGGTCCTCCCTGCGAATTGGAAGCTGCTGAGAGATGTCATTGTCCTCCTTTAACTTTCGCCTGGGAGCACACGGATAGTTTTTCTTTTCTTTTTTTTTCTCTGCTTACTCTACTGCTTCGTTATAACAGCAGGTAAGACCCAACTGTCGTCGGAATCTTAAGAAATTAACCAAGTGTACCGACGGCCACAGGTGGCTAACGTACGTCACGCGCAGCTAGCTAGCTTACAAAGTTTGTCAAACGCAACATAAACTTTGTTTGAGGTTTAAACAAAGCTGCTTTGTTTTTAGTCGAGGCGGGCTTGGAAACTCACATTTATATGACCTTCTTCCGAATTTCATAGTTTATAGTTTTTACAGCAGTGACATGTATAACCCGACTGTCTCCTGTTATTTTGAGTTACCTTTCGGGAGCCAAAGTAGAGCTCCGTCAGCCGTTAGCAACAGTGAGGCTTCGCGTTCATTTGATAATGAATTTGCCACCTGCAGCCACCAGCACCTGTCTCTTGACACTTTCTCGGTGGGGAAACGTCCTGAATCCGGGTCAGACGCTCTCGGCTTGCCATTCCCCGCATTCCCGTGTCAAAGGAGCGCATGAGTAACCCGTTTCAAACCTTTTTCAGGGGGTGAAATGCCCTTAAATCACAGGGCTGTGGTGTCTGTCACACACCTGAAATGGCTTAACGTTTTTCATGACGCATATCTGAGGGAACAACTGTTAAAAAAAACACAAAAAAAAACAGACTTAGTTCACTCTCACTTTAATTTGGGTCGCCCCTTTTTCTAAAAAACTGGTGTTTATTGGGGGAGCTTTTGAAAGGAGCTTCTCGTGTCGGGGTCCTGAACAGCTGTTCCAGCTTCTGGCAGGACTCACCAGATCAGCTGGAAAAACTCCTGAAAACTCCCTCCGAGTTTATCTCATTAGGTAATGCTCTGAGATGTGGTTGTAAATGGTCAGAATGTTCATGAAAAGCATCCACATGTAAACCTTTAACACCAGCTAGTGATTTCTATTATGGAAAAGAACGATCCCATATCCATTTATTTAATCAAATCTGTTGTAAATGAAAGAAGTAAGCCATGTTTGATCACATTCCCTTTCGTGTTTGATTTATTTGCAACATAAAATCAGATTTTTACTTAAAGGGGACTTTAGATAACCTTTGGAGCAACAGCAACTTGGACCAAAACAAACTATTTATTTAAACTGAAAGTGAAACCTGTTATTGGGCCCCTGCTAGGGCCCCTACTTAGCAGTAAATAGTTTGTGACATGTATACACACATATATATTTCTATACATATTTTTTCTTAATTTCTGTTTTCTGATTGTTGTTTTTTTATGTTTTGTTGTAAAAGCATCACTTACACAGAATGTTGGCCTGTGTAAGCAAACAAACTGAGGAATTCGCACCAAAAACACATTAGACATCAATATTTGAGCTAAATGGCATGAAAAAGAAAATGAATTTGTTGTCAAAATGCATCCAAAATAATCTTAATGTTGACAATGTTGACGTATCTAAAATGTGATCATGGTGATTTGGATTTATTTGTTAAAGCAGAAGGAAAACACAAAAGTCAACATGGGAATTGTAATCTCAAATGGAGCGAGGAAAAAGTTGATAGTAAAGTGAGGATGCCTCAAATATAATCACTGAAATGAGTTTCCGTTGCAAGTGTTAAAAGACACTTTAATGATGGGGAAAAGAAAGGCTTGATGTGGTTTTTGTATGGCAGGCTGACAGTTGCTGTTAGTGCTGAATATTTACCGAAAGGCATTCATGAGATCATACCAGAGTGTTTTGATTGAGTCTATACACACAAATATTGAATTATTCCGATTTTCTTTTAAAGAATAAAAAATCTCAAAATCTACGAAACGATGATCCTTTTAATGGAATGTGACTTAATCTCGTTCACTCCTTAAAACTTTTGTTTTATTTCCTACAATATGACAGCATGTAGTTGCTTAACAGCCGTTGAAACATCCAACAGGGGAGAAAGGCCTGAGGCTCGCCCCTCCTTAAAGAGGTTATTTTTTCCACTTGCACTTGTATGCTGGAGTCTGGAGGTGTTGGCGGTTGAGGCTGCCGGCATACACGCACACATCACTGTGAGGATGGAGCAGGTAACGCCGACAGAAGCATTTTTAGCCTCTCAATTTCAGACAATTTGTCGCTGATTTTAGCGTGTGACATAAACGGTTCTCGGGGGTTTTGTGTGGAGCAACGCACGTGCAGATCAGTCGGCTGCTCAAGCTGCAGGGTGCAGTTTATCAGCTGTTGGGTCTTTGTGTCCTTCTGCCTCTGTGGTTAGGGCCGGCATCGGCTTCACTGAAACCAGTTTACACAAACAGTGTTTCCAGCCTCCACCATCCGGCCTTCCACCCGGCAAACTTGCTGGTCTTGTTTTCCTTAGCGGGGCATGGCCTGTGTTTCGTGCCGCTTGTTTGACTCTCCACCCAGTGTGGGTGAATCGCTTGAGGTGTGGCTGCTACTTGCAACAAGAGGCTAAACGGTACAACCAAAGCGTGGATAATAACACACTAGGAGACCTAAAAGCAACTCTTAAAGAAAGGAAAGTAAAATGATACAGAGGGATGGGAAAGGCGCTTGAATTGTATGCGGTGAAAGACTCAGGCCGTGAGCCAGAGTTAAAGCTCTGCTTCCACACTCCTCAGCTCCTCAGAAGGAAGTGAAGGAATGTAAAATGTAAGAGCTGTGAAATGCACAATGTCTTATCAGGGAAGTAACAACTTATTTTCCTCTTTTAAAGCCTTTCACTATGCGCTGCAGACGTAACTATAAAATATTCACTCACAGCTGCTGTGTGTGTGTTTGTGTCATAACCCCTTTAGTCAAACAGTCCTATGTGCTTTAGGTGTGCCTGACTTTGAGCATCAACTGTTGTCAAACTCTGAGAAACTACCACAGATGGTTCGGCTGCTTTTACTTTAAATACCCGTGGAGTCGATGATCTCCTTGTTTCAGATCTGACCACACCAGGTCAATTAGCCAGTGATGTGATTACAAGGTGAAGCTGGACAGCCCATGTGTCCAGGAAGCACTGAACCCCTTCAAGGTTCCTCCTGATTATTAAGACTGCTAAAAATAAAACCAACAGGTCGGCGGCAATTTGCTGGACCAAAGAAAATATGTGATGTGTTGTCATAATGAAATTGAAATCAGTCAGGATTTGTAGTCAAAAGACGAGCACAAAGCAATTCAGGTGGATCCTTCCCTCACCTGAAGGGCCCATCAGCCCAGTCTGTGACTCAGTGACATTCAGTGTCATTCTGGTTCCACTTTTTTTTTTTTCAGCCACTGGTTTAACAAGATTTTCCTCCTCGTGTGTGTCTGTTTTCTTTCTGTGTCACCTGGGAACGGTGAAGGAACGGACTCGGAAAGCTACCAGGCAGAAGTCTATATGAAGAGGGTGAGTCATTTAGAAAGGCAGTTTTCTGGTGTCATCTAAGGGCGGTTTGTGCTGCCATTTGGATTTGAAAGGCTGCTTTGAACATCTTTTCCCGACTCCACTGTGCTGAGACATGTATCCAAGTCAAGAGGGAAACGTTGCAGACGCTGTCTGAAGTCGGCTGCACACTGCCTTATGCCTTTCCGGCAGATTTCAGGCAGAAACATTTCTTTGTTCAGATGCTGTATCTCTTCACTCTTATGTTACGTATTGCCACCTTTTGTTTTTAGTTGTAATGTTCCTTCACAGCTGGTCTGACCTGACCAAAACCAGTTCCCAGTGCGCAGGGCGACAGCGGCCTGTTTGGAGTCATCCTCCGTTCTCTGTCTCGGCAGTAGAGACGCTGAGTCTGTTATAATGTCATTTCACTTAATGCACTAGCCAACTCCCGTTTTCAGCCAGCTGTCATTTAGCAACTATTGGCCTCTCTGTGACAGCCTCTCACCCTATGTTTGTTGTTCTCTTTCAGCACAGGGGAGAGTGTTTGTCCCCCTGCTTCCAATGGCCTTCCTGCTAGTGTTCACAGACGAAGCACGACTGTAAACTCCCCAGAGATTTCAGACCTTATCCTTTTTCTTCTTTGTACACAGTCAGAATTTCCAGGTCAGTGATCATTTTAGCTCAAACCAACTTCCCTCTTCTTTTATTAGGCTCACGCTGCAGCAGAGAGCGCCCTTGATTTTTCTGCCTCAGCCTTCAGACAAATGATCTTTCAGCAGGGAGTCTGGGGTTAAATTTGCACTTAAAGTTTCCAGACTTCGTCGGGGTCTGACAGATTTAAGCTCCGGTCTTAAATTAAGCGGTCGCACTGGGCAGCTGCACCAACAGTGCGTTTCAGTGTGTGCATGCATGTTTTAGTGCTGACTTCACGTTTTAATTTACCTGTGGAGCATTATCTCACCGCATACCAACCAGATCGGACACGGCGCAGATGGATGAGCTTGACGGCCTGCGGTCGAAGGTCTCCCCTGAGGACTCTGCATCGCTGGCTTCCTCCTCGGCTGAGCCCATCAACCTAGAAGGTCAGTTGGTTTCTGTCAGCGGGATGAGGGGTTGCTGAAAGCTTCACTTACCTCCTGTTGAAATGGCAAAAGCGTTATAAAGCTGCATGGAAAATGAGGCTCATTGAAATGTCATTTATTAAGCTAGTGGTAAAGATGTTTAGTCTTGATTGGAGAACTAAAACATCCAGATAATGTTGATAACCTTCACTCACTTAATTGATGGGCTTTTGTTTTATTTAGTTAATTTGCAGCCTGAAACCAGCCCAAATGATGAAATGTAAGAGAGGCTTTTGATACTAAGAAATGGCATCTTATGGACAGGTGCTTAAGCGTTTCCACTCAGCGTCCCAAACTATCCTTTAGTTATAGATTCTTCCAAATGCTGTCTTTGCTGTCATAATGGAATAAGGACTACGTGACTAGTGGGACTGTTTATGTGTCATCTAGACTTCTATTACTCTCAGCTGCGAGCTGAGCTGGAGATCGATGCCCAGAATCTGGAGGCAGAGTCCTGGAGCGTTGCTGTGGACCAGGACTACCTGAAGGCCCTGAGCAAAGAGGATGTTAAACGACAGGATGTCATCTACGGTAGGTAGAAACCCGCAAAGCCTGAGGCAGGTCCTCTCCTCTGTCTGACTAACTCAGGCCTGGAAATCATAGTAGTGATAATATTAGATGTATTTATGCTCAGTTAAACAGCAGACACTATTTGGTCACCACTTAAAAAGGAAATTCCACTCTTTAGCTGTAAGAACAAGCCTCCGATTATGATCAGCGCTCTTTAGATCTCACAGCTCAGAACTTACATCCATAAAAACACAACCAACGTCAGTATTCCGATATGAGCTCTTTCTGAAGGGCTACAAAACATCAGTTTCCAAATTGTTCTCCTAGAGTTGATCCAGACCGAGATGCACCACGTACGCACCCTAAAAACCCTTTACCACGTGTACCTACACGAGCTGAAGGAGTCCTTTTTGATGGAAGAGGCCAGGCTGGAGCGGCTCTTCCCCAGAGTGGAAGCTCTGATCGCCCTCCACCAGCACTTCCTTAACTGCCTCAAAGAGCGGCAGATCCAGAGTCAGGAGGAGGGAAGCACCAACAACTACCTCATCACACAGCTGGGGGATATCCTCATCAATCAGGTAGGGGAGAGCAGAATGCCTGGTTTATTTTCATTATCTGGGCCCCTTTTAGGTCCAAAGCCATCAACGAAGCCCAGCGACTGTTAGCTTAAGGAAACTAAAGGGAACTTGGAGGCCCAGCAGAGACAACGTGTTAGAATCGCAGTCCAAACGTCCTGCATGGCAGAGCTTCTTTTTTTCCATCTACCCGCTTTTCATATCTATCCATGACTTTTTCTGAAGAGGCAGAGTGTGTGTTTGTGTGTAAATAGGATACAGGTGTATGGGGGAATGGCTGGTGTGTTTAAAACACTCTGCAGGACTGCCCTGGTGGGGGTTATTGCCCAACCAGGACAGGAACGACGCTCTGTCTGTCACTGGTTGCACATCACCAGAGAGGCATTTCTCTGTTTTTTTCATCTGTCAAGTTTCCGAGGGCAGCTGGTTAATTTTTTGCCAGGCTGGGGCTAAAGACTGACACGGACAGTTTTCCCTTTCAGGTCCGCTGGTTCACACGCACTCGCACACTTTTCCATTACATCACACAGGGGTATGAGCTTAGAAATTCTTGTAGTTTTCCTCTGGCTTTTTTCCCCTCTTTTTTTCCTTTTTTTTTGACACCTGCCTCTCCTCCACCAAAGTGAACACAGCACAGGTGTATTATTCTTAAGTAGGTGCTGTAACTGTAAGGCAGTGTTGTGTCCATCAAAATCTCATCAAAGTCTCATTACTGAAAAATGGATACAATACAGAAAAATGGATACCAAAGTCTTGTTCTTTGTCAGTTTTCAGGTCGACTTGGCGAACAGATGATGGAGAGCTACAGTGTTTTTTGCTACCGTCACAGTGAGGCCATTGGCTTCTACAAAGAGCAGATGCAGAGCAACAAGAAGCTGCAAATTCTCATGAGAGTAAGCAATCCACTCTCATAAACCTGTTGCTTTACACCACATCAGCCAGTAAACCAAACGTCCGTGTTTTACTTTAAAAAGAAAATAGGCCAGCTGCCCATAGTGCGGCGATTGGGAATCCCTGAATGTTTCCTCCTGGTGACCCAACGCATCACAAAATACCCCATCCTGGTGGAGCGGCTCATCCAGAACACTGAAGGTAAAGTCCCGCCTCTTATTTGCCTTCAACTCCATTTGTGTTCTCACTCAAATGACACAAAAATCAGGTGGTTACTGAGACTCTTTTTTTTTACCAACTGCAAATCAAGGCTGGTTTTTATGCTCATTCCAGCTGACACAGATGAGTACAGTTCTCTGGTAAAAGGTTTGGAGCTTATCAAAGACACCATCTCCCAGGTGGATGTCAACGTCAGTGAATACGAGAAAGCGGCTCGTCTCCGAGAGATCAGCCTTCGTCTGGAGCCAAAAGTTGCCGGCCAGATGAAGGACGGCCGGCTCTTCCGCAGGGAGGAAATGATGCAAGGCAGCCGGATGCTGCTGCACGAGGGCACGGTCACCTTGAAGTCTTCCAGCAGACAGAAGGGTTTGTTTGCCACGTAGATCCCCAGAACCTGTTGATTCTTTTACCTCCATTCGCAGAAAAATGAGACATTTCACAAGCGTTTCAGGTGTTATTTCGATGCTGATGTCATTTTGACCTTATGTGCCCCTTCAGAAGTTCTGGCTGTGCTGCTGTCAGATGTGCTCCTCCTCTTACAAGAGAAGGATCAGAAGTTTGTATTTGCTGCCGTGGTGAGTCCCATCAAAACAGGACTGTGTAAAAAGTACAAAAAATCACCAGTTCGGCTTTATTTCTTAACTACCTTCATGCCGTGGCTTTTGCAGGATAACAAACCACCAGTGATCCCCCTTCAAAAACTGATTGTTAGGGAAGTTGCCCACGAGGATAAAGCCTTGTACCTCATCTGTGCAAGCTTGCCGGAGATGTACGAGATCCACACAGGCTCCAAAGAGGAGTGCCTTAAGTGGATGAACGTCATACGAAGAGCTGTTGAGTGGTGAGCTCAAATTATGAAATGTTAAGATATTTTAATTAAGGATTCCTTCTCGTCCCAAATGTAAGATTTTGTAAACGTGTTATTGCAATAATGGAAGATATTTTGGTTTTAACATCTCAAATGCTTCTCAGTACTTTATAATCAACATATTTTATCATCTCTGACTCAAATATTTAATGTTTTCAGTATTTTCTGTGGATAACTAGATAAAAAAGTTATTTGCCATACAAAGTATTCAGATTTCTCTTAGATTTCTTAATCTTAGCAGAGCTGAAGAGGAGGTCCGCTGATCAAACAAATAACAGTCATTTGCAAGAGTAAAACGACAAACGAAGGGAATAAATCAAACTTTTAGGGTTTGGATTATGTAGCATTAAAGACAAAGATTTAAGATATATGCTTTTATAGGAACATCCCCCATATCAGCACAGGGCCCCCGTCAGGTCCAAGTCAGGACTGTGCTGAAGTCAAAAAAAGAAAATTCAGGATGTTGTTTTAAAATTGCTAACAAGAAGCCTCAGATTAAATTGAGCCCATGTAAAATCTCAGATAAATGAAAGCTATTCAGTGAGAAGATTGTACTTCATGTGGTTGGCATGTGGCACACTCCTGAATGACACATGAAACTTAATCAAATGGCCTCAGGTGTCTCTCTTCAAATGTTTTGTTTTAAACAAAATACAAATAAGAAAAATTAATGAACCATCTGTGCTCTTCAGTCTTCCAGAAGAAGAGCAGTACGTTGAACTGGTGGCCACATTACAGCGTTTTCAAGGTAAGATGGCTGAGCTTGACGGCCATACTGGAGCACGCCGCTCACCCAGAGAGGATGCACATCACATACAAGATCCTGAAGTCCCTTTGTTGGAAGAAAACATTTAAAAAGATCAAATCCATAAGAAGAAACAAAATATGAGAAGAGTACAGTTTCTTTTTTTTTTTTTTTTACACATGTTCAGTAAACGGCTTCCATCAGATTGTACTTTTATTTTCAGGCTTTTTACCTTTTGGAGGATTATTGATGTAAGAGTGAAGGTGACATAATTTGGTTTGTGTTTCTCAGTCCTTATGACATGCACTCTTCCCACAGTGTTCATTTTAATCTTTAGGATAGACACAAGGCAACAGGCATGGCATTCATTAGGAAAAGTTTTGCGCTCACAAGCACATTTCACACATTGTGGCTAAAATGTATTTTCGTCCACTCTGATTTTAAAAGGGCAAGAATTTGGTTGGACCGAGAGTGGTCTCTGCTTGCTTTCTCCTCATAAACACTTTACAGTGTCTCCTCCTGTACCCATGAATGCTTTTCAGATATTTTGAAGGTGAAAGATGACCAGATAAAGCAGAGTCTAACGGAGAAGCAGCAGAGTTTAGCAACTCTTTATAAATATGTGATGAAGAAAGAACCCCCTCTGAAAGGGCTGCTGCTGCGGGGAGACTCAACCGAGCCCCAGCAGGGGGAGGAGCTGCTCTATGAGGCCATCGAGGAGGGTAAGGGCAGAAAAAAGAAACTTGTTTTTGTTTTTTTTTTGTTTTTTTTTTTGTGTTTTTTGTTTTAGTTTTAGACACTGAGATAATGGTAAAATATGTTTTTCATGAACTGAGAGATCTTTAAAGGATGTGATTAGGGTAAAGTTATCTTTTTGTCTTTAGCGGAAAACCTGCTGAACATGCTGTTTTTGATGAAAAATGACCCAAACCATCCAAAGGAGGTGAGACAGGTTCAGGGCGGGCTGCTCAGGCGATCCAACACCTTAAAAGCAGCCGTCGATACCACCGCAGATTCCAACCCCGACAGTAAGTCGCTTTGTAATGCTTTGTTAGGCCTGTATGCATGTAACAAGATCGGGGTGCGTCATCCTCCTCACACTGATTCACTCGCGTGGTCTTGACAGGCTTTTATTTTTTATATATTTATTTGCATGCAGCTTAAATGTCAAATGTTTGCAACAGTGGGCTCTAGGTCAAGACCAAACCTGATTCAGCTGCTGTTGATAGTTTTCTGTTTGCCATCAAGGTGGAAAAGTCCATGTAGGGGAATGCTTTTTAATGCTTGTATTCGCCCACTAAAAATGAGATTCCACTAATGTTGACAAACCCCAATGTAGCATTTTGACAAGAAGGATGATATTTGTTTGTTTGGATGTGATGGACTGTGTTTTTTCAGATGGAGAAATCTCTGAGAGGCCCGAAAGCAGTGAGGACAGAGAGGCTGAGGAGGCGTACCCCATCGAAGGATGGGAGCAGTCTGTACGTCAATAAAAGATCCAAACCATTAACTCCCCCCAGGATTAAAAAGAATATAAAATATTGACATGAATTGCATGTTTTGATTGCAGGCTGATGGTGAAACTGATGATGTCCCAGCGCCCAGCTGCAGCTCAGCTTCCAGTCATCTTCCTGGGACAGCGGTAACCCCCCTCATACACACACACAGGGTTATTTTTCTACTTCAGCGGTTCGTGTACTGAAATGAGTTCTTGTCTTTTCCTCTCTGTAGGTGTATGACAGTGTGCTAATGCTCACCACGAAACTATACAGCCTAAAGGTAAGTCAGCACCTGGATCTCAGTCCTGCATGGGTCAGCAGACCTCTGATCTGTTTGAATATATACACCATTTCCGTTTAAGACAAAAGGTTTGGTGGGAAAGGTAGCAAAGGCTTCCTGTGAGCAGAAATCCATTTTTATTTTGCAGGCCATCATCGCTCAGCAGGACAGCAGCATCGAGCTGCTGCAGGCTTTCCAGGCAAAGAGCAGGCAGACCCCCTCCCACTACAACAAGGTGCTGCTGGAGCAGGAGAAGCAGCGCAACGTAGAGAAGCAAAAAGAGGAGCTGGCCAACCTGCATAAGCAGCAGATGCAGCAGCGCGAGGAGCAGCAGCGCTGGGAGAAGGAGAGGGAGCGGCAGAGGATCCACATGGAGGGTTTGGAGGCCCAGCTGCAGCAGAGGGAGGAGGAGTTCAGGAGGTGGGAGGAGAGGCTGAGCAATGAGAGGTTGGAGCTGGAGAGGCAGAGGGAGAGCTACCAGGAGGACCTGGAGAGACTCAGGGAGTCCACAAAAACGGTGGACAAGGAGAGGGAGCGTCTGTCTCAGGAGAAGGAGCGCCTGGAGAAGAAGATGAAGAAGATCCTCTCAAGTTCAGCACACTCTAATTATGATGATCCCACACAAGTGAGGAGTCTCTTCTATCCCGATTTATCCCATAATTCTGTCATCAGAAGTCTCTAAGTTTAGACAGGGAGTTTTTATGTCAAAGGGTTGACCGGATAGAAGATTTAAAAAAAACAACAACCCTGAACCAATAGAATATGACATGTTTTTGCTCCCCCTGCAGTTATGGTCAGATTTAAACTCGTCTGACCCCCGAACACACACAGCTACATTCAGGAGTCTGAACATACAGAAACTCTATATTTCAACACTTCTAAAGTGGTGCTTTGACTCAGTCCATATAGGAATGTCACAGAGATCATTCGTGTTGACTATTTTCACCTCATTCTGCCTTTCAATGTCAGAGAAAATCATCATAAGAAGGCAGTCATACGAAGGTTTGCACTGGGAAAATTGGACCTTTAGCTCCTTCGATGTACAGCATTTTGATGGTTTCCTTTGTTTCTTCCCAGTGTCGTAGTCTACCCGCTTACCCGTCTTTCAGAGGGAGCATACTGAACGGAGGTGGGACGGCGACTGTCAGTCCAAAGACCCTAACCCTGCCCGTCAGTTCCTCCAATGCCTTGGAACTTCCTCCAAAGGTTCCTCCACGCAGGGAGAGCATCAGCCCCCGGTCTTCCAGATCAGAACTGCCAATTCACCTGATCAGCACCACCAACCAGGTGCAGAAACCTGCCGCCTTGCATCAGAAGATCCCCACCAAGCTGGCAACCGCACCCAAAGGAAAGGAGAAGAGCTTCAGGGGGAAGCGGTCCCACCGGAGAGCGCACAGTGCAGGTGACAACGGTAGCCAGTTAGGAGTCAGTGGGACAATCTAAGAGTTCATTTTTACCATGTTTATATATTAGAAAGAAAATCTGATCCGGTTTCTTAGTCTCTGTTGTAAGGATTTTGAGGCAATGCTTATTTTTAGACTTTAAAAAAAAAAAAATCTAAACAGTCTGTAAATCTTTGAATTGTTTGTCCAGCAAACATAGATGTGAATCAGGTCCTGCCCATCCGAGTGGTGGGCAAAGAGGGAGGCAGTCTGAAAGCCAAAAGAAACGCCAGTCCTCAAAGGATCATAAACTCAGGTATGAAAAATCTCTTTTTCGAAGGAGATCTTAACGGTTGCCGGTTTAAGACGCATTGTTCTTTCTGTCCAATTGAAAAGAAGAAATCTGGAGACCACTTCTGGTTAAATGCTCACACATAAGGTCAAAACAAGTTTGAAACGTGGCTTTTTCCACCACAAACTGAAGCCTATTTCTCTGATAGTGTATTAATACTTCAGCATGTTGTGTTTCATATTGATTCGATCCTCCTGGTGGGTTGAGTTTTGAAATTGAGGTTACTTGATCTTGCAGACATGCTGGCCTTTGGCTCTAAAATGGGACTGTTAATGGTTTTACTGAGCAGCTCCCTCTGGTGGCTAGGTTTAGAATAGAAGCTTTAGTGGTCTGTAGGCAGTTCATAGCACTGTTGGCTCCACCTGTGCCGTTTAAACCTGGCCATTCCCACCTATACTCCCACAGGTACTTTAACCTAAAGCTCACGTGTAATTAAAATGAAATGAACGCCACAGCTGGTGCTTCATGTTAAGATGTGGTCATTTAATCCCCTCAGATACCTTCAGGGCACCAGCATCTGCCCACGGTGTGAGAACTTCTCAGTCCTTCAGCGCAAGCAAGGCGAGCAGAGATAACACTCCCCCTCCACCACCACCGCCGTTCCCCAAAGACGTCCTCGGAAACGAGAAGGTAATATTCTTTTAAGGGTGAACCGCAGACTGGAGCAGGGATGCGGCCCATCCAGCACAAGACTTTTACTCACTCGGAGACACTGATGGAGCTCAGAAAAGACGGTACACAGGACTTCTGGATGGCCGTACGGGCCTAGAACCCAGAGATGTTCAGATAATGGCTCTGTTTCAGCGTCCAATCAGCTGCATGAACGTGAAAATGGATCCAAGTTGATGTTTGATGAAGAGATGCACTAGTAAGGAAGAAGAAAAGAGTCGAAGCCAGGCATGTTTGTACTTTTGAGACGGTTTCATTTTAAACTAAGATTTTTAAAAGCAGAGCCCACCCAAAGCTTCTTTTCTTTTAAACATTTTAACTCGGTAATTTTGTAAAATTAGCACTCTTATCGTAAGCTTTGTCTTTAAATGAATTTGAACAGTTTGTAAACGCAGTAACAAGGATGCATCTGTGTAAATAGGAAAAGAACGTTTTTTTATTCAGACGATGGTGTGAGCAGAAAAACTTTGATTAGAAGTTATTCAAACTATTCAGCAATCATGCCCACTTGGTTTGATTAAAGTTTTCCTGTCTACTTTTGTTTTGTTTTGTTGACCTTTGGTTGTTCTCACAAGTTTATGTTAAGTGAGCGGACCCTCTGAACGCAGACCCACAACTGACTGCACACGACAAACGGGAGGCCGCGAGCCAACCGCTGCTGTGGTCCCTCACCCACAGAGATACGAGGATCAATAACGTTTGGTTATTTGATTTACGGCCGGCACAGACTACTTTAACACAGCACTTTAGGAAGTCTATGAAGTGTGTCCATCCCTCTGTGAATGAATGTACACACAGATTAGTCTTCAAATCAGATTTTGTGGCTTTGTCTCACATGTTAAAAAAGTGGAGGTTAGAGGGTCACTGATGAGGCGTGGTGCTGCACAAAAGCCCGCTCTGTGTCAGTTGATCTGATAAGCCATCCAGAGTAAATAGAAACTGTCCATCTTCCACTCTGAGTGAATGCTCTGGAGCCACAAGAGGCTCTTTGTGAGACGGCTGCTCGTCTCTGCCGAGCCCGAACAGTGGGGACCTTTCACAGCTGGAAGGCCACGGGGAAAATGACACATGTAGACTCAGAAATATCAGCAAAAAAGCTTGAGATTGACACACTTTCACACACTGTAAATCATCTAAAGACAGAAAAGAAAAAAACCATCAAATGCAATCTCATTTTATTAGATGGATTCCTCAACAGAGGCTTTAATGCCACCTGGTGATGATAAAATATGCAAGTGAAGGAACAATGACATGTTTTGGAAGCTGTCCCACTGAATCAATGAGGGCACACTTTCAGACATTTCAGCTGCCCTTGTTTATTTCTTTTTCAGTATTTTATTTATACCTCATCTATTATACAGAGGGTGGTAAATGATTAGAATAAATTACCCAGAAGTACATCTTTACAGGTAAACCGATTGAACTCATCTCTAGGCTTTGGTGTTTAACATGAAGCCCTCAGGTCATTCATGAGCTCTCGAAACAAAGCCAGAACGCTGAGTATGCTGATTATTACTTTGTCTTCCGCTTCTTAAAACCTTTTTGATTACACTTAAACACAAACATACATACATGAGCCAACAGCGTGTTGGTTTACGCGGATTAAAAAAATATTGTGCAAATGCTTTCATACAAACCCTCACAACATGATTGACCATTCCAGTCCCTCGACCCTCGTTTTTCGCTTTGGACTGCAGCGGGTCGAGTGCAGTGCCTGCGGTTTTCCCCACAAAAAGCAACTTCAACACTTAACACATTCCACCTCATCTCCCTGTGTGGGCAGCGTAAGGCCAAAACCAACTTAAGACAACGCTAGTGATTACTGGGAGACCAAACTGCTGCATCCATAAAGTAAATTAAGCCGTCACTATACACCAGACACTAGTGTCATATAAAACAGGGAAAAAAAAAAACTAAATCATTGTAAAGCGGCATGCAAAATCAAAGTATGATGAATAAACAAAAAGATGCTTCAGTAAAAATACGAAATGAGCTGTGAATTAAGTTCACTACCTTTGGGATCAGTCATCTGTATGACGGCGCCGGACTTTAAAGGGTGTGGAACTCCTCGGCCACCTTTGTGTTTTTGAAAGGTAGTTTATATTGTAATGGAGGAATGTGGTTCAGATTAGTATCATTCACAAGGCAGTCCCACGGATTTTTATGTGACCGCCGGCCTGCTGCTTGTGTGACACGACTACATTCAACACCTTCAAATATACAAATACAAAGCAAATGCCCCGAACTCCAGTCTAACATTAACTTCATCCCCCTCTGACGACAGGCTGTAAAGCAAAGAAACACGGTAGATGGTGGACAAACTCTGAAACCCTACAAAAAAACCTGTTGCAGATGACCTAAATCTCCTATTTCACCTGACCTTTTGCCAAAAAATGAAGAGATGAAACTAAATATTACTTACAACATAAATTCACTTTCTCTGAACACGGGATTGAAAAGCTGAAACGGTTCTTTCTCCCGTTTCAAAAATGTTTCAAATCCTATTAACCGAGCTGTACTTCTCTGCTCGTTCGTTAAAATATCAGATTAGCTGATGACGCAGCCTGTTCACTGAGGAACCTCTGGGCTCGACCTAACGGAGAAATCATCAGACGGGGGTCAAACCATCGCCGTGGAAACGCAGTCTTTACAAGAAAGTTGGGTTAAATTTAGCCTCCCGCTCCCTTACGGGCGAATGCGGCCAGACCGCTGTGCAGGTCTGATTCTTGGTAAGTTTGTCAGCGCTGTCGCAGCCATTCAGAGAAACTAAATCAATCGGGCCCCTCTGTCCTCTACAGTTACAGACGGCGGGACTTAGGACGTCCTCCGACAGAGAGGGGGCCGCTGAAAATGGACAAAATGAAACATGGAGTGAGATGGGATCGCAGTGCTAGAGTGGGACTCAGTTGGACTTGTTTTTCTCCTCGACGTCCGCCGCCGGGGGCGTTTCCTGAGGCGGCTGCGCAGGAGAGTCCTCGCTCTGATTGGCCTCTGTGGTCTGTGGCTCCAGTTTAGCTGAGGGCCCCTCTGCCTGAAGCTCTGCGCTTTGCGTGCAGTTGATTGGGGCGAGCGCTATGGGAGGCTGCGGGGGGGGGGGGGCAGAACACAGGAAGGTGTGTGAGAAAGTGGAGACGCGCCAATTAGGAATGAAAACACAGACAAATCGAGAGGGAAAAGACAAAGCTCCAGTTGTAAACAGCAATCCCTCTGTCTGAGCTGAACCCCAGCGTAAAGGGGGTCGGAAGTCCCTGCCCTGGACGTTCGAAGGAAAACCCACAGAGGTCGGGAATCCCCCCGAAGGAGATGAAACATGCTAGCCAAAGCTATTGAAGGACACGGCCAGTCAGCCTCGCAGTTAATACAGCTGTAATGACCCACTTTGCTTGGTTATGATTAGCCTGTCAACAGGGCAGGAAATGAGACGCCCGCGAGCAGAGAGGAGCTTTAAATGGGATTAGCGTGTTTAATGGGGAGTGGAAAGTTGCAAGCCCAGATAGAATACCTGCAGTGACATTCACAGACAGCTGAGCCCTCAGCAGCAGACTACAGCACCCACAGTGAAGGAGGATGGAGGGGCGGGGGGGGAGAGACAGTGAAACAGAAAGAGGCAGTTGGAATGGATGGAGTTACATTGAGGGGTTACTCAACTTGAAATTCTACTTCACTCTGCATGGCATTTTTAACTAGTCTTTAGGGTCTTTTGCTGTTTTTTTTATCTTTCTTTTTTTTTTAGGTTTTGTTCCGTGGCAGTAGGCAGTCATATCAAACTGGTATTCACCACAAATCCACTTCCAGTCCAGAACTGGGGCAGCTCCCTGCGCCACAGCGCGACAGAGAGGCTGGTGAGCAGAGTGCAAGGCACCAGGTAGAGCAGGGCCGGCTGGCCCATCTGCATCACGGCCAGCGCCACGAAGGTGATGAGCAGGCCCACGCCGTACGCTGACAGGAGAGAGGGAGGGACAGCAGGTCAGAGCCGCCTGGTTACCAAACGGTATCACCACAGGAAAAATAAAGCCCGAACTGGTAAGCGCTGGAGGAGTTACAGGGGAGTTTGAGACTGCGCTGAGAAACGGCCTCATCCACACACAGGAGCTAAACGTGTCCCAGGTGGTATGATCAGTGTGAACAGAAACGTTTCCACGGGACACATTAACACACAAAGTCCCGGGTGTGGAAACGTAATTTGCTTAATTCAATTAAGAAATTCTTTTGGAGCATTAGGAGAAACGCACAGGACGCGATCGTATAAGACGGCCCATGTGTCCAACTTCCATCTTCCAGTTTTATATTGATTTGGTTTTACTTCTCTCTGTGTGAAGATGAGATCCAACCAAAAAGTGGTCACGGAAAACAGACAGTGGGGCACCCTTAACATCAGATCACTGAATGACGGAAGAGGAGGAGTTTTGTCCTTTAAACACCCAAATAATAACCGAATCGGCTTCAACGCAAATGCACACGCACTTACCGATTGTACAGGCCACAAAGTAGATCCTGGAGGATTGTGTTAAAATGTCAAATCTGTAACAGTATGCCACCAGCAGGCCTGAGGGGGGGAAACAGAGGTCAGGGCAGAAAATCTATTCACAGGATTGTGTCAGTTATGCATTTGGAATTGTTTTGCCTTCATTACATTAATTTAGAATCATTCCAGTAAAGGATGCAGATAGTCTGCAGACCATGACAGCCCTTTTTTTTTTTCTTTTTTTCTCTTATGGTTCCAAAACAAAACATGATGATGAGATGAGATGTTTTTGATAAGATGACACACCTGGTACTAGAATATCTCCAAAGCCCAGGAGGGAGAAGGGTCGGTCACAAAGAGCCAGAGGGGAGAAGTTTAACCTGGGCACTTTAAGCACCATGGGAAGCTGGGGGAAAAGCAAACTCAACTGTTAATGCCTGCCTTACTTCCCCTGAGTTGATGGAGTTTTTTGGACTTGCAGGAGATGGGTGAGCTCACCTTTTCATGTGTGGCGGAGTCGGAGGGTCCAGCCGCTACCTCCACCATTATACTTTCCCTATTCTGAAAAGAGAAGATGATGACTGATCACCCAAGCATTACAAATCTCAGCAGAGGATCTCCTTTATTTATTTATTTTTTGGTGTGTGGGGGGGGGAGAGGGGCAGTGTACTTACCTTTGTGAAGAAGGGTGTAATAAATACGAAGAAAACATCATAGACAAACAGAACTGTCAGAAGTAAAGTGCAGGCCTGCGGGAAGTCAGAACAATCATCAGTGGATCCTTATCTGTGCAACAGAGTTGAATCCTCTGGAGACACTACCGGGGTTTATATTTATCAGCTCGTCTCTCGACACACCTTGAACGTGGGCAGTCTGACCGTTTTGAGCATGTAGAGACAGAAGGCGATCCCCAGGGCGTCCTGCAACACCCACGCCCACCTGCGGGGCACAGAACACCGTTTTGTCAGCCAGTTGTCGTCACATCACGCCTCCAATGTTCTAGCGCATAAACAGGGGGGTGTTGCCATGGCACCGCCCAACACGTACTCATCGACACCTATAACAGCTTTGCTCTGATCCCCAAAAACTCTTTGGTCTGCTGCCCGTTTTCCAGAAAAATAACACAGTTGCAGCCCATTTTCACAGTCACCAAATCGTGAATAGTTCCTGGGTTGTTTTGTTATTTTGTGAGACAATCGAGGCATTATTTGTTAGAGAAAGCGGGCAGCAGGGTTCCAGGACGAGGGGTTCTCAGTCAGGGGAGTGTGAACAGGGACCGAGGGGGGGCGGTTCTGCACTCACTGGTCCTCGTTGCGGAACACCATCCAGGTGGCGCTGACGCTGATGCAGAAGGCCGACAGCAGGAGCATGCGGATCTGTGGCCGCTTGTGCAGGTACGGCAGGTTGTTCTCCGGGATCCTGCCGGAGAACAAGAGGGTTCACACGTGAGCCATGTCTGCGGGTTCCTTTTTAACTGCAATATCTTCAGATATGCTTTCTTTTTTAAACACCAAAAAGCAATGACGTTTAACCAACTATGAGATCATGTAAAGACATAAAATCTGTTAATAAGAAACAGGACGGTGCTATACAGCAGCCATTTGCCTTCTAAAGATAATTTTTCTCACTTTTTATCTTTAATTCACAAAGTACAACTTCTAAAAAAAAAAGGCTTTTTGGTATTTAACTAGCCAGAATGTTTATGTTTAAGCATTTAGCAGACGCTTTTATCCAAGGCGACTCACAAAGTAGACACAATGTGACAGTTATCAGAAGTTCTCTAGAGGAAAATCCCAATCAGAATCAGTGGGGGAGAGCAAAAAGAGAGAGGGGAGTTCAGAAAGAGGGGGGTAGAGGGGGTATAGAGGTATGGGGAAGAGTTGGATAGGAAAGCTGTCTGTGTTCCCTAAAGCGTGTGCACAGACTGCAGCCTCACCTGCACTTGCAGAAAGGCAGCCTCCTGACAAAAGGCCACAGGCAGCTGTACAGGCCCACGGAGGACGCCAAGCAGAAGATGGCAATGACCCAGATGGCTAAGCGGGGAGGAAGGCAGGGAGGTTACTGCACACCGTCATGCGATACCTGCTCACTTTCTGTTGCGGTAGAACACTTTGTAATCAGCATTGCTCCTTAAATATTTGAACAGCCGCATCAGACAACGGCCTCTGAGAAACACCAAGAGCCAGAAAGTGATCTCATCTATTCAAAGGCGAGATCTTGTCTCAGCCATTAAGCTCCTTTCCACTCCTTCCTTTTTTTTTTTTTCTTTCTTCACACTCAATAGATTCACACGTTTGAATGTGTAAGGGCCTTGTACTGTTGGAGGATGAGCTCAAAGATCCACTCTGGCTTCCAGAGATATTTTGTTTTCAATTTGAGCTACATGCATCTTACAATCTCCTTCTGTTACCCTAAATTTTTACGGATATGGCCACATTTTGCTGTATGCATCTAAATCTCAGTCTTTCTAAGTGATGTCTTCAGACCAATATAACTATCAGACATCTCCTTATTAGTCATATTTTGCGCAAACAACTGCAAAACATAATCAAATACAACTAGTGCGTTTACACAGGCTGTGTGCACATCCTGAACGGTGGCAGTTACATAGGTGACGCACCCAGGTCGTCGTAGTAGAAGTAGAGAAGCACCAACATGTTGCAGCACATGACCACGAACACACAGATCATTATGGGAGTGACGTCCACAGTCTCGTCGTCCTGCTTCTCCGTGCTGTCGTCCCGCTTGTGCTTCATGTAGCGTCTGCAGGAGCAGAAACAGAGGGCAAAGAGGTGCCATGATTGGCGACTTAACAGGCTGCTGGAGTCTAATTGCAGGTTATCTGAGAGGGTTGATCTGTCGCCGCAGCTTCCAGAAGGAGCGCTTGGCCAGTTTTCTGCCTCTGCTCCCTCCTCAGCTCAAAATGTACACTCACAGTCCAAAAGCCCTGCAGCCCCCTTCATCTGAGACCCCATCTGACTCTACCCTCTGTCACCTTGGCAACTACGTCACAGAGGATGGAGTATGCCAGTGAGTCAGTCACGCAACCTCAAATAGACAAGACTTCCCTTTTTAAGGGGTCGCGGCTCAGTTTCAAAGGAAACGCACTTAAAGGGCGAACGCGTGTGTGCCAAGAAAATCGACTAAGGCTCTCTGGAGAAGTAGTTACGGTAGAAGACGATTTAAAACACTGTTATGAAGAATTGTAGAGGAAAATCCCCACAACCTGCATCACTGATGAGAACATTTAAACAGCACCCAAGTCAAAATCTCAATGGACTAACTGGCAAACTGCTTCTTTTCTCAAAAACTTTTTGTGCTTCAGTTTCTTCTATTCATACTGTAACACAACCAGCATGAGGTTTACCTCAGCAAACACAATGCTCACTCACTTCTTGCTGTCTCTGCTGCCAGCCCAGTAGCCCCCAATGGCCACTGTTCCCACAGCCATCAGGAAGATAATCACCATGTTGTAGTCCAACACCGGCTCATTAGGAGCATACATGGCAACCAGCCTGCCTTTTCCAAAGGTCTGTGAAATGAAGATACGGACAAAACCATATAAAGTCATCTTTACGCATATAAAAAGAACACATTGCAATCTGAAATGACGGTAAGATGTATACTTGTCAGCTTTTGCCATCTGGAGAACCTACAAGAAGACGTATCAGTTTGACCTCACCTTACTTATGTCCAACATGTCAGAATAACTCATCAGTGCTACAGGAATATCAATCTCCTCGTACTGAGTCTTGTTCCCTGCTGGTGGAGTCTGAAAAAAGAAAAAAAAAAAAGGGAAATATTTAGGTTTTTCGGAGACTAGTTAAATATCATTGCCTCATTAGCAGTCTTACCAGTCTGTCTTTGCTGACAATAAGCAGGCCCTTGGCACCATTTATTTGGGCCAGGCGAACCTTTTCATAGAAAGTACAGTTTCCCCTCATCACCATGGCGATGCGATTTGGGAAGCCCCCCTCAGGGACCTCAGATGACGAGCACAGGACTGACGTTGTCAAGTCATAAATCTGAAGACGTGACTATAAGACCAAAGAGTTTAAATAATTAGAGTTAATTTCACATATAAGAAAAAAGTCCTAACAGACATCAAAAGTGGAGATAAAAAATATATGCATCCAGTCAGCAACTCAATGATAAGGATTTTGTTTGCCATTTACTCATTAGATTTCTAACACGGCTTAGTTACCCCTCTTCTGGGTCAGATGGGACTTACGGCCTTATTGAGATCCTGAGGTAGATGTGCCCACTGCGAGTTGAAAAATATGCAGTAATCCTTCTCTTTGCTTTTGCTCTCATCACTGAAATGGGCCATCCCGTACTCTCCCACCACCTGTCGATATAAGAGCAATGTCCGCTTCACTCCACATGTCCATGGAATATGGGAGACTATCTCTCTATGGGAAACTGGGCTTTTCCCTCAGTTATTCCCACCCAGAGAGGGGCAGTACTTTACACTTGTAGAGTAATCAAATTGATTAACACATCATAACCAGTGAGACAACAGTAATGACAGAGTAACAACCTGTTAACTAACTAATTCTGGAAAGATTACATGGCAAGTAAAGAACCAAAACTGTTAAACTCAATTTTTTTTTAGAATTCGCATACGTTGCCATGTATTAAAAATGAACACATTGTGTGTTTTTTCCTGATTCAGTTCTCAGTTCGGTCCGTTTTCCTTTTTTGTTGTTGTTGGCTTCGATAATCCTATGAATCAACATCAATCCTTCCTCACTGATGTCATATCAAATAGTGATGTGTGGGTTTCCAGGGCCCACGGTGATATCCGCAAGCTAGGAGTCATAGCATCTTAGCTAATGCTGTATAAAACGATTAGAAAACGGTCTGTATTTGTCAAAAACATGCTGCTATGTCACGCGCATGCACAGAAAATAGAGCTTTGGGGTAAACAGACACGGCCCCTCTCACCTTCTGGATAAGAAGAGCGGTCCAAATCAATGTTTTAAGGACCCTCATGTTCTTAGCTTGTTGTTGTTTCCCCCATCAACCAACCAGCCACTCCGCTCGAGTCGCTCAGTTCGTGCCTTTGTCAGCTGTGACACTAGACCACACCCATTTGCGATTTGAAGGATTTAATTGGCTTCCAGTTTTAGGAGCGAATTGCAACAACGCTGATTGGTTGAGATAAAAATCAGTCAAAAATGTAAAATCTTTAGCAGGCAGACTGCAGTGTTTTTTTTTTTACCAGGGACCGTCTGGTGGCATAAGAGCAAAAAAATAAATATTTAGTCCGTGGCCACGACTTCGAGGCTGAAGTTGGCTTTCAATTCACAGCTTCCGATTCGTGAATGGCTTAAAGGGCTATATCACTGTATTTTTTGTATTATGATCACACTAAACTGGGTCCTATATGGAAACTACAGTAGCTACACTACTAAAATCTGGATGGAAATATTCTAAAAAGGGTAAAGAGACTTTAAAGCAGAGTGTTTAATTTATGAACAGTTCTTTTTTTCATTTGGACCATCCAAATCCAGAACCTGTATGGAAAAAAAATCAAATATGAGCTTTATTATTCAGCAAATGATCTAAATGATATTAAACACTTTTCAGAATACGGGAAACTGTTCTTTGTCCCAAAAGTCACAGAAATCCTCCCCTTTCCAATGTTATTTATTGACCCCAAACACTTCATAATGTTCACCGTAGCAATGTACCACTCCCTGGTGGTCTAGTGGTTAGGATTCGGCGCTCTCACCGCCGCGGCCCGGGTTCGATTCCCGGTCAGGGAACTTCGTTTTTACTCAGTGCATGTATGTAAAGCTATTATGGTTTTGTTGTGCACTTGTCTATTCTAACATACCTCCATGATTGAAATCTAACTGTTTTGTTTCGTTTTTCTAGTCCATATAAAAAGAAACAGTCTTTCCCAAATAAGCCACGACCGTAGTTTTCTGTCTGTACTGAGTCATTATTTCTTTCATACTTGCAGCTGCATGCTCAATCTTGTAGTTGACTGACTGCAGTGAGTCGATCTCCCGTCCTGACGTCATTCCATATGTTCCTCCTTCTGGCAGATTTTTTACCTGCGTAAAGCTACGCTAACACCGGAAGCTAAACCGTTTCAACCTTCACATTAAAGCTCATCTTTTGCTTTGAGTTTCGGTGGTGGTGTCATAATTTATGAGGACTCCAATTAAAATATTTTCTTTGATAGAGCTACCATAAAGGGAGGAAAATAGATCATTATAAAAGACACATCAAGATCAAATTCAGAGCAAGAAAGTCCGGTTACTCCCATCGACTTTTTTCAGATATATAAGTTAACCCTTTCCGAGTAAAATAACTCCCCTCCTTAATGAATTCTTCATATCACGGAGGGTTCCTTCAGTAATAATGCCTGTTTTGACAAACCAGTTTTTAATTTCTTTGACCTTAGCTTTTAAACGACTGACCGGAAACCCCGTTTTACTTCATGTTAGCTTGATGCTGCCCCATCTGGAGATTCACATTCAGCCTCTTGGATGAGGAATGCGGTTCCAGTAGCCAGCCTTACCGTGAGTATCCGTTGCCGTAATGTCCTCGTTTTTTTGCGGATTGATATGTTTTGCCAAAGAAATGTATTCCATGTAGTGAAATGTGTGTTTGTCAACAAAGAAGTAGCAACTTAGAACAGCTGAGCCGGCGTTTAATGGAAACGGTAGCTAATGAACCAGCTAAGCTAGCTATGCGGACGAAACTCCTGACATCTCAATAAGTTAACAGAAGGGTTAAGGTTCGTTAATGCTGAGTTTCTTTTCGTGTTTGTGGATGAAAGTTCGTCCATCATAGTGTTTTCTTAATGTAAGTCGACTAGAAAAAGCCACGTACCGTTCTGCCTGTTCATGATATCACGAAGTCTGTCAGTTTCACAGCGAGATATTATTTTTAGCAAGATTCTTTTTTAGACATCTTTATGCTGTTTTTTCAGATACATATAAACGAATATTTTTTTAAGAGGAAAAAAGACACTTTTGTGTGGACAAAAACAGTCCCTTTAACTCTGTCAGATAACTCAACGGGGGAAGGAGATGATGTAAGTAGGACTGGTATGCGAAGGTCTGACATCGGCCTCAGACGCTCTAAAGCTGTGTTTACACGGACCAAATAAGGAGGGAAGTCAAGGTAAAAAGGGATGCATTGCCACTTGTGCTGAGCATTGTTATGTTGCCCTATTACGCAGGCTGCCATTAAAGACTAGGTCTATTCCTAGAAATGGTTTTGGGCTTTACAATATCTGTCATAGTCCAATTTAAGTCTCTCTCTCTCTTACATTACAGGAATCTCCAAAGCATCCCTCCTCTCACCATTCAGGGCCGGCGGCACCATGGCTGGCTTCAGACAGGAGGATGTTGAGCTGTATTATGACATGGGAGAGGAGCTGGGAAGGTGTGTATGGAGGAGCTGTTGTTGGTGCAGACCCTGATGTGTGACAGCTCAAAATTCTGTCTATAACACTTTCAGATGTATTTCTGCTGGAACACTGAACACAAATGGTCCTTTCGCCATTAGTCTGTGTCCTTAACTTTCCACAGACATCCTGGGTCAGACCCCTCACAGTTAATTCATATGCGTAATAATTGCTGCATTCACTCCAAAACCTGTGACTGGAAGAGAGCCAAAATTCCCTATATTGTGTCGGTAGCGTATAGAATAGAATTTTCTGTCGTGTAATGCTGGGCTGCACATAGAGGGAATGAGTCATGCATTTTTCTCAAAATCAAATCCACCTCTCCACTGTAGTAACTTTTTCTGCTGTAATGCAGCAAATGTGTGACGTCAGTGCCTTTCAGTGCGCCTTCCTTTGCACCTCTGCTGTGGGTCGGTGTCAGCAAAGGGCGCTGTGTGTGTGGGTGTGTACATGCATACATTTGTTTCAGGCTCATTCTTTTTTTATTTACAAGAGATTCTTTTTTTTTTACTGGATATCTTTATTTCCCTGGCCTTTTCTCTTTAAAGACAAATCAAAAGCGATCCTTCCTGTTAGAATCCGTGCACTCACTCTCTTAGAACAAGATCTATATTAAATAAGTCAGCATAAACACAAAGTCAACACATTGATGTCATATGATTTTAATGTGACACCTCTCCTACCCCCCCCCCCCCACCCCCCTCTGCAGTGGGCAGTTCGCCATCGTCCGTAAGTGCAAGGAGAAGAGCACCGGCGCCGAATACGCAGCCAAGTTCATTAAGAAGCGGCGGCTGTCGTCCAGCCGGCGGGGCGTGAGCCGCGAGGAGATCGAGCGGGAGGTCAACATCCTGCGGGAGATCCAGCACAGCAACATCATCACCCTGCACGACATCTTTGAGAACAAGACGGACGTGATCCTGATCCTGGAGTTGGTCTCCGGAGGGGAGCTGTTTGATTTCCTGGCCGAGAAGGAGTCCCTGACGGAGGAGGAGGCCACGCAGTTTCTCAAGCAAATCCTGGACGGCGTTCATTACCTCCACTCCAAGCGCATCGCTCACTTTGACCTGAAGGTGAGCAAGTGTCAGCAGAGGGACATCGTTCTGCTACCAGAGGAGTTTATTTTTATTGATAACACAAAATCCAGCTGATGTGTGTAGAATGATGGCCTCAAGATATACAAGCCCTCAATGGCTCAAACACTAATAGGCATTAAAGACTGCCGTGTTCAGGCAGCAGACGATGTAATATGTTTGGTTAAAAGAAAGTCAAATTCACACAAAACCCAGGAAAAGACTGGAAGTTAAGCAGAAAAGGTTCCTTTCAGCCCTACATTTCTTTAACTTGAGGTTTTTCTCCAAGCCCGAGAACATCATGCTGCTGGACAAGAACGTGCCCAACCCCAGGATCAAGCTCATTGACTTTGGGATCGCTCATCAGATTAAAGCAGGGAATGAGTTCAAGAACATCTTTGGAACTCCAGAGTTTGTCGGTAAGAGCCTGCAGACCTCTAAACGTGGCTTTCATGTTGGCCTGTGCTTTAAACCCTGTGATCTTGTGCTCCGCCCCACATCTGGTTCAAATTAAAGCGCTCATTCCTGTGTGTTTTGCAGCACCAGAAATAGTCAATTATGAGCCACTCGGCCTGGAGGCAGACATGTGGTGAGATGCCATCTTTCGTTTATTCGTTTTCCAAAACCACCTGAAGCTGTCTGACAGATTTGACTCATCCTCCTCCTTCTTTCCTGCAGGAGCATCGGAGTGATCACCTACATTCTGTGAGTAGGGCCTCACGTCAGGTCGCTGCGCCCGGCGCTGAGTCACGTCAGCCCTCGGTCATGTGGAGTCTAAACAAAGTTTCCGTCTCTGCTAGGCTGAGCGGTGCGTCACCGTTTCTGGGCGAGACCAAGCAGGAGACTCTGACCAACATTTCGGCCGTCAACTACGACTTTGACGAGGAGTATTTCAGCAACACCAGCGAGCTGGCCAAAGACTTCATACGCCGCCTGCTGGTCAAGGATCCAAAGTAAAGAAACGGCCTCAAATATGTGACTGTTTCTGTTTGAGGAACCCTGTCTCATTTTTAAACGCATTTGGAAAGACTGTACTTACATAAATCTCCTTCCTGTTGGTTGCCTCTGATGATCGGTTTTCTGTTGTAGGAAGAGAATGACAATCGATGACAGTCTTGAGCATCCTTGGATCAAGGTGGGATTTTCATGTTTTATTGATCAAACAAAAATAGTCGTTTTGCTTCTTTGCGTCTGTGGCTGATATTCTTCTGTGGGCCTCTGGAGGTTGATATTCAGCCTGAGTTAGGCTTGTATCAGCTCAGTACAAGTTCTGATCATCACCTCCATTTTCCACCTGTCCATCCCCCCCCCCTCCAGGTGATCAAGAGGCGGAACGTGCGGCAGGAGGAGCGAGATCACAAGACCGAGCGCCGGCGCCTGAAGACCACTCGTCTGAAGGAGTACACCATCAAGTCCCACTCCAGCATGCCCCCCAACAACACCTACGTCAACTTCGAGCGCTTCTCCCAGGTGCTGGAGGAGATCGCGGCGGCGGAGGAGGGCCTGAGGGAGCTGGAGCGCAACCAGCGCTCCTGCCAGGAGGACGTGGCGGCGCTGCTGTCCATATACGAGGAGAAGGAGGGCTGGTACAAGGAGGAGAACCAGAGCATCTCGGCCGACCTGAGCCACATCCGCCAGGAGCTGCAGCGCACGCAGGCGCAGCGCAAGAAGTGCCAGGAGGACGCCCGGCTGACCATGCAGACCGCCAGCGTCCTGAAGCGCAAGTTCGGCCGTCTGGAAAACCGCTACGACGTCCTGGCCGAGCAGGTGGCCTCCGAGGTGCGCTGGGTGGAGGAGCTGGTCAGGTCCATATCGGCGGAGAAGGGCGGCCTGAGCTCCGGCAGCATGCCCTGAGCCGGCCCGCCGCCCGGCCAAAGACGTTTCCATTATCAGCTCACCCCATAACCCGCCACAGAGCGGGTGCAACCAGAAGGGAGCCAGTACGTTCCAGCTGCAGCCACACCAGACGGCGCATTCCTTTTTCTTTTTTTATTCCGTAATTTATCATTTTAGCTGCTTCTCTTTCCCCAACACAGCAGCCTTTGCAAACTAGAATAGAATTGCATTTGTTGTTGTTTTTTTACTTTTTAAAAGGTCATTTTAAGCTTTGTAGCTCTTTTAAATGTCATCCATGTTTTAGTCGTGCCTCATGGCACAGACTGGTTACGTTGGGCATTCAGGGGTATTTATTGATGCGGTTACGTGGTTTTTAGTTTCGGTTCCAGCCGCGGGTTAAATTCTCTCAAACATCAGAGCAGCGTGTGGACTCTGAACAATGCGATAAAGGTAAACTTTCAGCAGAGAATCGTTTTGACATTTTTGCATGAAGCCTTTTCTCTGACATTTCCAGGGGAATCACGCAAATATTTTAGTTCTTACAAGTAAAGAAAGGATGATATGTTGAACCTTGATTTCTACATTTATTCCCAAATATTCTTCTGTGACTGCCTTTTTTTTTTTTTTACTTCAGACGCATTTTTCCATCAACCAGGTTTCTTCCTCTAAATGAAGCACTTTCAGGATCTGAAATAAGTTGTTAGCATTCAGTTCTTTTGCAGTTCACCGTTAAATGGTTCCAAACTTGTTTTTTTCCCCAGGAACTTTCACAGAGAATAATTTGGGAATTCAACCTGAATCGACAAAAACTGGATTATCACAGAGAATGTATAGTTTTCTTCTCAGTGCCTGAAAACTAATGGACCTCATTGCATCGAGTTAGAAACATTTCAGTCACTCCAGTCTTAGAATGCAACAGTTATTTGCACAGAAGCCTTCGAAACCAAATAGTGCGCATGGGCTCTCGCTCTGTACAGACAGCGTAGCTTTGCTCTCACCCCTTCACATTTGAAACATTCCATTGATCATTTTCAAGACATCCGGCCGACACATTCCCCATGTACAGCATAGAGCGCCTACGGTGTAGTTAGTAGTACTTTTCAGTAGAAAAATGTAATCAATTGCACTTAATTCATTAAAGCAGAGCTCTACAAATATATTTTAATCTGTCTCTTTAAGCTGTAAAGACTATCTGGGCCTGTTTGAAATAAACAGTTATCTCAAAACCAGCTGTTTCTGTGTGGACGTCACTTGAACTTCAGCCTCTGAACCTCTCGTACAGAAAAATGTCTCTCTGTGAAAACTGTCCTGCTGCGGACGGTAAACATCCGCCTCTTCTGGTTACAGACTTGTAAACAAGTGTTGAGGGGTAGTGACTTCTGGCTATCTTTAGTGGCGGTCTGTACTGTGACTGCTTATCAACGGCTAGTTTTTAGTTCTTTTTCAAGGCTTCAATTGACCATGAATATAAAACTCCATGGTGTAAGAAATAAACATATAAAGGAAAACAATTCTTTCTGCTCTCTGAAAGTTTTGGGGCTTTGAGAAGTCACCCAAAAGCAGCTTTTCTTAAAAAATGTAATTCTGTCCTTTCGGATTTAAAATGGCAGTGTCTTCAAATGGATACATACAGTCTGTAACAAATGGACTTTAACATGCTTATTTAGAGATTACTTTTGATATCGTTAACAACAGGATAAGGGGACCTTTGTGGAGAGCTCAATGCTGCTTTCTGGTGGCGATTCACTGCAATTAGAGTATTTAAGAAAGCCAGCCTGCTCATCCTGTGATACTTTCATTTCTGCTGTTGTATTCAGGTCGTTCATTTTTATGAAAGCAGCAATAGAAAAGTTTAAATGATAAAATGAAATCTGTCTAAAGGAAGAATATCGTGATCAGAATCAACAAGCTATGAAAAACGGCGCCAATACAGAAAAGAAACGCCAAAAACACAAAAAGATGTATAATTTTAAAGTTTTATTAATATATTAATTATGGCAATAATAAATAACAATAAATAACCTTGTTATCAGTTGGCTGTTCAGATTTATTAAAATTTATTTTCTCATGATAAATGTAAATAAATCGCACAGCACCCGTCATACGTGACAATGTAAAGGCTGGCCTGTTCTTTTTGTTTACAAATGATCCCAAAGAAAAAAGGCTGATTAAAACCATTTTGAAACAAATGGATAAACGTATACAATCTGCTACAATGAAAGGTCTTATGTGAGAGGCAGAGCAGCGAGGAGTTCCCGTCATGCTCTCTGCGTCCTGGTCCTGAGAACACACTCTCCTTTAGGCCTCTTTCAGAGAGTTGATGTGCGCGCAGAGTTTCAGCGCAGGTCCCAGCTTAAGGTTCATGGTGCTGACCAGGTGGTCCTCGGTGAGCAGCAGCAGGGCCTGTCCATCTATTTCCTGAGAGCGAAACTGCTCGGCTACAGCAGCACCACCTGGACAAAAGAGGGAACAGACAATCCTGAAAACTTTGGAGAATGTTCATGACTCAAATTTATGTTGGTTTTACGCTATTTCAGTTTGTTATTGTAGGAAATTGAATTTGTGGCTCCATTAGTGATAGTAACCTGACTAAAAAAAACTGTCTACTCCTGAACAATGTGTGCAATGAGGAGATTATGAGGGGAAAACTGCGGATATAAGAATATAAGAAATAAATTGAATAAGGCATGAGGATGTGAAAAAAATAATCAAAGGTCAGTTTTTAGATCGTTTGTTTGTGTCTTTCTTTCACGGTTAAACATTCTTAAAGCACATGAGGCCTGAAATGCAAACTGGAGTTGTATTATCAGAAGAAAAATAGAGAGCTCAACAAAACAAATGTCACTGAAACAGAAGTTAGAGGAAGTTTTTTACAATTATTTTCATTTCTAACTTTATCCCATCCAAACCTGGCAGCGTGTTGATGTAGTAAAACACCCGCTCCACGTTCCACTCAGACGGACAGCTGCCGTCCTCTCTGTCAGAGATGATGATTGTTTCTCTTGTCGTCTGCTCCGCTTCCCTCTCCCGCGCCCTCTCTGCCTGCTTTCGGAGCCGGGTCGTCATGGGAACGGGAGGCTCCTCCCGTGAACTCTGACGAGTCCTCTCCGGACCAAATGGCCCCAAAGCCTGTGAGGCAAAAAGTGAACACCAGGCTTCTGGAAACTGAAAGCTGCTGTCACATAAGGAGGGATCTTAATTCACTATTCTGAAACTGTAAAACTGTTTGTGGGGCGTTCTTTTGCTTAAAAATGTTTTTGTGGTTTCAGGATAGCTTCACAAATATATTCTGGATTGGGTAGGGGTTCCTAAAGACTAGTTTAAGTTCAATTAAGTCACCTTAGGACCAAAACCTTGGCTCTCTGTGTTCAACTTAGAAACCTAAATTGCTAATCTGTGGAAACGTTTGTTTGTTTGTTTTGTTCCCACAATTTTGTGAAAACATTTTATAGTACTTCTTAGTCTTTAGCTATTTCTCAAAACTTTGGCAACTTAATTCTACATTGGATAATCCATTCTGATGATGTTTTTTGAGCCATGATAGGTTTAGTTACGTAGAATAACGGAGCATTAATTAATTTTTTTAATGTTATAATTAAAGCGGGAAAAAAAACAACTATTCTTGAGGGTGTTCAAAATTTCTCCAAAAAACAAAGCTCTATTTAAATTTAACTTTAAATTGCCTCCCCCTGCCTCGTTGATTATTACAATTTTAATAGATTAAAATATAATTATCGAAATAGACTGAAATACCTAAGGCGTAAAATTCAAACCGCAGCCGAAGTCTGCTTTAGCATTGTGTTGATAATTGTAATCACTCTAAATGCATATTCAAAAGATTTTCCTCCCTATAACAGAAACAATCAATTTGGTCTAATTTGAGAGAAAGTTTCATTATTGGTCATTAAGGATCCATTAGTCCTTCCAGAGTCTATAAACTGTTCGAAGTCAGCATGACTCAAACCCACGCTTAAAAAAACATGCTGATTGTGCTGTGAAAACCCACATTTTAAACTTCATTTTTATCATTGGTAATAAATAAATAATCCCTAAAACTAAAAATCTAAAAAACCGACTGGTTTTAATTTTGTAAAGAGCAGTTAGATTAATATAAATATCATCTAATGAAAGGTTTAAAAAAAATCTACCACAAAAAGTTCATCATTATCTATTTAGACATTTCACATAAATTCACACATTTTTGGGCCGTTGGAAAGAAACTATGAAAACTCTTTCCAGGTAAACTGGTCGGATGCAGCTGGAGCCAAAGGTAAACTCTGACAGACTCGGTGACACATACTGTGTCCCCCGCACAGCATCAGATCTATCAAATCAACCGACCTGTCTGAGAAAATGCTCTCTGGAGGCTCCGTTGACTCTGCTGGGGGGTCGCCCTCTCCTGCCCATGGGCCTGCGGCCCCAGCGGCCTGCTCGCTGCACGTTGACGCGCCTCATGCAGCTCACACTGTAGCTGCACACGAAGAACCAGAAAGTCTTTCAGTCAGACTCTCTCTTTGATTAAATGAAGCCATGAAGAAGAATCAACACCCTCTTTCAGCTCTAAAGTTTGACATGCCATCTGTTTCCTGTCTGGGCCTAAAATCTGGTAAGTACGAACAACACCAGCAAACATAATATTCAATTACTAACTTAAGAAAAATGAAGCCAGAATTGAATGTTGGGGATAGTACCATTAAGTTACCCTGACAAGACCAAAGGCTTGATAAATTATGTTGAGACCTCGCCACACCCTCCTGTATTTACTCTAGTGGTTTCTGTCCTTTTCTTTTTTTTAAAAAATCAAACCATTTGGGTAAACAAAACTGAATCTCAAAGTCCGACATTCTTCTACACCAGTTTGCCGTTTGCCACCGCAAAGAAGGACTTTATTTACCGTCTCACGCACGTCATGGAGCAGAAGCGCTTGGAGCGCAGAAAGGTGTGGGCGTGACCTCTGCCGCCGCAGTACTCGCACCTCAGCACGCCGGCCGCGTTCCCCCGGGGCTCTGCGGCCGCAGAGGAGCAGCTGTGACTCTCTGATGTGCGCACAAACGCACAGCAGACGCGGTCCTCACCGTCCGCCGCGGGGCCGTCGTTCTCCATCTCAGAGTCCGTTGAATCGGACTGGTCGGCATCCGCCGGACTGTGCTCCGCTGCATCCCCATTGGTCTGCACCTCCTGGGATTCAGGAAGAGAGAGGCCTGTTGGTCCCCTAACAGAGAAGGTGGACCCACCTGCGTCCCATCGTATATTTGAAATAAAAAATATCTCACATAGATGAAGTCACACAAAGACAGGGTGGACGTTGTGTCGGATCGATAAATAAATTAAACCAAAGGGGGTCCGCGGGGCTCATATTTGCCGTTTGTGAGAGCAAGACGAGGCTTTTCCAGTAATGACTAGCTTGGAAACTTACCGGGAATGGCTCCAGGCCCTCGCGGATAACGAAGCCCCCCACGAGGTGCGTGAGGACCTGAGTTGACCTGTCAGGGCTTCCTGGGAGGCTGGTCGGGGCAGATGGAGGCCGGCTGGGGCTCCTGGCTGCTGCCGGGAGGACGGGAGGAGGCAGAGGAGGGGGGGGTGAAGGGGGAAGGTTGCTGCTGATGGTGCTGGTGATGGTGGTGGTGACGGTGGTGGTGGAGGGCTTAGCCGGCTCCTCAACCAGCAGCGAGCTGATCGCTGAGGGGCTGAAAGTGGCGGAGGACGAATCCATCGCTCCTTAGGAGTAAGAACATCAAACTGAACTTCAACACTTCTGTCTCATGTTCACTAAAGATTAAAAAAATAAAAAAAAACATCACGACTGTCACTATGGAAACCTATTCCACTAAATGAAGACGCTCCTGATCACCTTCATGTGTGTTATCACAGGTACCAAACCTGCCAGACGACTTTTAATTAAACTGTTTCCTGATGCTGTGAAGTAACTCTTTAAGTTACTGAAATGTTTAGGTGTTACACCAGGTCTTGTTTAAGAAGGCGGCAGTCAGGAGCCTGAGCTATGAAATGAGGATAGGGGCCACACTTAGGGAACATTGTCATGAACGTGAGTCATAGGTACAGCTCTGCTGTTTTATTTCGGTGATAGAAAATAAAGTTAAAGTTGCTTTTTCACCTTCTGTAGTGAAATTTACCTTTAAACCAGAATCAAACGGTACAAATTAGAATCTGTTATAGTTATAAACATTAATATGAACATCATAGATAATGTCACAACACCCAAACCTGAAATCAAGAGTTTGTTTGGACTCCTGTGTGTCTAATTTTGGCTCCCTTGTACATTTTTTTCATATGCAAATCAGATTTTTTAAAATCTTTCTCTTGTTTGACATGAACACATAGTACTGTAGTGTTATACATCACCCAGCCCCAACATTAAAGCCACAGAAAATTGATGGGTTATTATGGGAAATCTTGGAATTTTGCACTTTCTGTCTTATGAGCTGTTTTCAAAATGACTTCAATCAAAACTTTTTGCCACCTGTGGCCTGTGCTGACACTCTGTAGGCTCTGAGAGGATTTTTATTTTTCAGTGTTTAATCATTGTTTACCTGCACCACTCTTCTTCAGAGATCCTGTCAGGGGAGCAGGAGTCGCATCTCCGTGCGGATCTGAAGAATCCTTCTTCTCCTCTGAGCTCACTCCATTCACTTTGCATATTTGCCTCGACTGAAAATCATCCACACGAGCTCCAGTCAAACCTGAACCTGACCAAACAAAGCTCTCCAAACAGAAGGCCGGTGACTCACCGGTGAGCTTTCCCGGACTGTGACCGGATGCACTTTCAGATCGACGGCCGCCGTCTGGGGGGGCGGCAGGTTTCGGGGGGGCGTCCGGACCCGAGCCTCCGCCACCGGCGGCCCCCGCTCTGTGAGCAGCACCTGTCCCGACTGGACTGCCAAAGCCTGGACCGAGTGCAGGGACAGTCTGTGGATAGATGCGGGCGGGTGGTGGGACAGCCTGGGGAGAACCAGGGGAGGCGGAGGAGGAGGAGGCTGGTTTTGCACTTGTGGGAATGAGGTCCGGCGCTGGGGAGCGGCCACCAGGGGCGGAGGCTGAGGCTGAAAGTCGGCGCCCAGGACTGAGGTGTGACTGGAGGGTGCCATCACGTTGCTGACAGATGGAGAAGGAGAAGAGGAGTCTGATGGGTCCCTTCTTGGTTGTGCAGGGGTGTTGGGATTGCTTAGATGTTTATCAGGAAGAGGACGAGGGCTGGAGCTGGTGTCTGGGGATGCTACTTTCAGGGTGATGGGCTGGAGCTGTTTGGGGCCTGAAGCTGCCCCCGCTGCCTGCTGGAGGACGGGCTGGTGGTGCGCCAGCCGCCGGGTCGCCGGAGCGGAGAGCTGCTGGTTGACTAAAGTAGGGGAGGTGAAGAGAGAGAGAAATTATTAACCAATAGACAAAAGCATTTGCTTCTTTTTCGCATTTCTCCCCATTTTCAACATGACTTGTATCAACAGCAACAATGTCCCAATAAAGAAAACCCTATAATGACTTGACCCTTTTCCCTTTCAACTGGATTCCCCTCTTTCTCAGTTGATATGATGAATTATAGAAATACCACTGAATTGATCAGTTAGTTAGTCTGGAACGATGGCCTTAATGATGGTTATAACTAAGGTCCCTCATCCCTAAATCAGTGTTTCAACATAGAAACTGACCTGGAGCCAGCTGGGTGACGTCTGAAGATCCTGTTTCTGCTGAGGTGTCGGGCAGGTGTTTGGGCTTCAGAGCACAGACTGCCGTCTTAGACGAAGAAGCAGCTTGAGGCTGGGTCAGAGGCTTGGAGGGCGGCTTTAAGATGACCCGGTGGGCTGCAGCGAGCGCTCCGGGCAAATGGGCATGCAGAGCCAAATTCTGCACCTGAATATGTGAAACACTATTAGTCGAGTGAAACAAAGCTCTGGGCTCTCGTACGAGGAGAGCTATCAATTCCGTGTAAATGAGCAGCTAGTTTTGCTTTAGAGCCCATGCTGAAGGTTTGTAACTGTGTGAGGCATTTGGGACTGCTTTGCTGTAGCGTGCATGGTTTTGTCTAATGTTGCCCGGTGACATTAGTACCTGAGAGGAGGAGGGTAAAGGGGAGCAGGAGGTCACAGCAGGGAGGTCTGACTGAACTGCAGCCACAGTGGCTGCAGGAGTTAAAATCAGCTGACAAGAAGAAAAAAAAAGAAAAAAAAAAGCAACAGTGATGTTCAGGCTGGTCAGAAATCAGGCAATTTTTAAAAAAATCACTCATGCAGGTGACACAGAAACATCAGAAAATATTTTAAAGAGGTTTCTACCATCTGAGTTCGAAGGTACATCTGGGCCTGGTTGCGGTTAAGCGGTCTGCTCCCCAGGAGCATGGCCTGCTGGGATATGGTGGTGGCAGCTGTGGATGTCTGAGTCTGGCCGATCAGCTGGGCGGTCACTGGAGATGCTGGTAAAGTGATCTGGATGTGGGGCGGAATGATAAAATACTCAAAATCGGAAACAAGTTGCGGTGCGTGTGTTGATATGACACATACTGGATTTTGGGAAACGCCCACAGGCTGAACCAGACTGCTGCTGGATGAGGAAGGTGACTGTCTTTGGCAAACTGAAGCCTAATTGAAAAAAAAAAATGAACATACTCAAACTTTCCACTCACTTTATGGCACTCTGTGATGCACGTGAGTCACGGAAACCTGCTGACCTGCTGTATGGTGGCCAGGGTCTGCAGATGGGACGGGTGCTGGTTCTGCTGCAGGGCTGCCGTCTGCAGCATGAAGTGCTGCTGCTGGGCCGCGTACATCTGATGGAGGTACTGAGCGGCCATGCTCTGAGGTCTGTGGGTGGCATGCTGGATCACCTGTTAAAGCACAGAATGGACCCATAAAGCCTTCTACAGCTAGTTGCAGTCCCTCTTCTGCATCGCAGTGCTGCATTGCTTTTATCTTGATGCTATATTATGTCAGATTCAATATATTTCTCATCAAATCTATCAAAAATCCTTCAAGACAACTGTTTACTGACCTAACTCATGTACGACAGTAAGATCTTGGTGCTTGTTTTATGGCTGGGCTACTTGCTAAATGATATAGCCCACAAAAGTAAAGGAATGTTGTTCTTTGAGCTGTTTGTTTGAAGAAGAAGCAATGCACATATCACAGGAATGACAGAACAGAAACCTATCGCTTTGTTTCTGTTATCTCAAACCAAACACACAGAAATCTAAGGTATCGTCTACTGACCGAACTTGCTGCAGGTTCATAGAGCTTTTTATGGTCATGAGTGCAGGACCACCCTTCAATACAGAAAGTCTGAACTGAAAGATCAGAGAGGTCAAAGGCGCTGTCTATATTCTATATGCATTAGACTTACAGCAAAGAAAGACCTGCACAGGTCTTGGGTATTATCTATAACCCAGATCACATCCCAGCCTGTCACTTAAAGGAACCTCCAATTAAAGAAAAAAAAAATCATGGAAAGGTCTAATGTTGTGTCTTTTACCTGGACAGCCTGTCTGTCCTGCGGGATGACGCTGAGAGAAGCAGGGGGCACCTGCACGCAAGTGCTGCTGCTGGAGCCGGCTGTTGCCATGGTTACGGTTGACGATGTGGCTGCTCCGGTTTTACTTCTGATCGCCTGCTTGTTTTCTGGGCTCTGCCTATCCATCTCCCGCATCGCATAGATTCAAACAATACTGTGGAAAAAGGGGAAGAAAGTAGTCTTTTTTTTGTTTCTTTGTTTTCCATCTGGATCATGATCAGATACCTTGGATACCTCCAAAAAAAACCTTGAAATGAGGATACAGATGTGTGCCCTAGGCAGCTCTGAATGAGTAGGTCACTGCAATGTGTGGCCACAATGTCCCACTGAAAATCAGTATTTTATTCATGTTTTATGAATGCTATAAAACTCTGTTATTTACGTTCTCTATTAACCTAATTTCTTGCAATAAAATATTTTTTGATGTTGACCAAAATGATTTGAATAAATCTTGGCAGTTATTATGGGATTCTAGCCTTGGAGGGTGAAGAGGGGAAAATAACTATCACATCCCACAAACAAACTATGTTTATGAATATAAGAATGGGATTTTTTTCAATTGGTTGAAAAATATTATGAAGGTTGGAGTTCTACCTTTAATTATTTCATAAAACTGACTAGACGTCGGTAAACTGATTCTCCTCGTAAACTACATTTCTGTCACCATATGAGAATAAACAGAGACGGTCTATGTGAATGAATATTGATTCATTTGCTGCAGAGGCGGCTCCAATCGCAGGTAAGATCACCCTCCACAAACCCTGAGCGTTAACCATTTATTTATTTGACCAAAAGCACTGGCGACCGTTCCAGAGTGCATCAACAAATCTGCTCCTTTTAACTCGAGCGTCTGGCGCTCGCTCGCCGCCCCCCGAAGCCCCTCACGCATGCACAATTATCCACCTTATGTCAGCGTTACCTGCCTGGTGTTCGTAGCAGTGGGCCATCAGGTACTGACCACATCCCGGTACACTGTCCCAGTCATGGTCATCTATTGATGCACCAGTGGTTTCTAAAATGGAGATTTGAAAAAATTAGAAAAAAAGAAGAATCTGAGGGTAATCTATACAGCAGCAGTGTATGCGTGTGTGTGTGTGTGTACGTGTGTGTGTGTGTGTGTGTGTGTGTGTGTGTGTAAGGGAAAACTCCGACACAGCACCGCTCTACGTGCAGGAGGACCATCCACAGCACCAGCGAGGGGAACCCTCCTTATCCAACTGAGTGTATATAATTTCAGCGTCATTAATCCTATTTAGCATATGTAATATTAATCTCAAATAAATGCTTTTATTGCAGCCTGTATATTTCTGTCTGTAGTCCTTAACCTTGTCCAGACGTGTAAGTGCCTTCCTTCAAAATGACTGAAACAGAATGAAAAGGAAATGTAAATAATGTGCATGAGATGGTTTCTTTTTCATCTTAAACATAAGTCACCTTCCTCAAAATATAGAGAAAATCTGTTAGCAACAGAGAAAATGGTGTGTGTGTGCGTCTGTGTGGAGACACAAATATTGTTAGAACTGTATTACAAAGGGGAGACAGTCAAGACAGATACTTAACTGGCTATGTGGGCAGGGAGTCTGTTTGTATGTTTATTAGATAGCAAGTTTTCAACAACTGGATAGACATCACAATTTCATCCTGATCTCGTGTTCCAAGGATTTTCTCGCGCTACTTTCATTTGCTGTTGGACTTGTAATTGGTTATCAGTGTTTCTAACCTGTATATTGCAACATATTGCTATATAATCTATAAACACAATTTAAATCCCACACTTTTACATGCTGGCTGCACAGGGAAACGATATCAGTAACTTTTCACGGTCCATTTTCAGTTGTCTTCAAATAGGATTACATGTTATTACAAGTGTACAGTTATTTTTCTCCCTTTATTTTGTTCTTGATATTTATTTTCCTTGCTAATTTAACGGACCATCTGATTGTTTTCTTAATAATTTTGAACTCAAACTTTTTTGTTACCGTCTATTTGCGTTGTTATTTCCAGGCACATGAGAGCACATCTCAACTCTTGTGGGTTTCAACTTTTTCCGAGCTTTGAATTTCTAACACGAATGCAGCCCTTACCTAGTTGACTGTACCAAGTCAGATGGAGTAGATACACTCAAAGTGTTTTTAAAATGTACATAAGAAAATTTGATGTGCTTCATTGTAATGGGCAGACCTTTCAGGTTCTAAACTATAAATCTGAAGTGAGAATATAGATGTAAATGTTTGACCATTCAGTTCGTCTTCAATCACGTTATATTTCTAAGTTTGCTGGCCTCCCTCTAACATTCCAATAATGGAATCGTCCATCATTAGGCCTCTGCGGTAGGGAGTTGTTTGGCGGATCCCGCAAGTTTTTCTCTACTTTGCATCTTAATTTTGTTTGACTGAGGAAGGCCAAGTTCAGGATTTTATTCATCTTTGGCTCTTGCGCTATTCGCATTGTCGACTGACTATACAAACAAAGTGTTTTGGTCCGTGGTGTACACGTCCAGAGCCAAAGAGGGAAGGGAGGTATTGGTGAGTCTGTGTGTCCGCGGCGGAGCTTATGATGCCGACGTTGCGGGACAGCACCATGTCCCACCCCGGCGAGAATTCCCACCAAGTCCGGGTGAAGGCTTATTATAAAGGGTAAGCGATCACAATGTCTCTCACTTTGTAGCTGACCTTCTCAACAAGTTAATCAGCGCAAGCTTTAGACGTGGTTGCTAAACTGTTGGCTAGCCTTAGCTAAGTGGGCTAGCGACAGGCTAATGTTGGTTATCTGTGGGTTTCGGTAATCTTGAGCAGTTTGGCAGCTGAAACTGTCCAGACGCCCTGTTAGCGGAAAGCCAGTCCCGCTGAGGAATGCCAGAAACCTGCCAACACAACACCTAAATGTTAAAATGCTGTATCTGTAATGAAATCGTGTTAATGCTGCCATAGTTTTAAAGCTTTTGGGCTAGTCTTCCTGCTTAGCTAGCTAACAGTAGCTAAGTTAGTTGACTGTTTCCAACACAGTTTGTTAAGGGCTTGGGTTGTTGTTTGATCCCACAAACAGCTTTAAATAGCTTTTTATTCTAAGACTTGTGTTAGACATAATATAGGGAAGTCGTGTTTGAAGTCTTAAGCACATAGAAGTAATTAAGGTCCAGATTGACCCGTAGGGGTGATGTGTATGTTGCCGGGCTACACATCCGTTTACAGAGAAGCTGTTATTTTATCTTAACAGCATTTGTATGATCTCACTATATGCTTATAGTGCTGTGTTATATCAGTTACCAGTTAAACCTATTTATAAGTAAAGTAGGAAGTTATTTTAGCTAGTAATTCATCTGTAAAGCAAGTTTCACATACGTTCCACTGACTATCAAATTACAGTCGATAGCATTTCTTCATAAACAGACGAAATGGGACCAGGAAGTAGCAAATGTGATATGTTTTATATAATTATTCATTAAAGTTTTGGTCATTGTTTTCATTGACTAGTTGAGCTTTGACACAACTTTGCAAAAAGTGATCAGTATTTATACTCAATCATGTGATCTTAATTTCACATTTTAGGATGACAAAAGTGTGATTTATAATTTGGAACTCCTATAATTGATTCTGGTGTTGTGCCTATGTCACAGTCTCCTTTCTCTCTCTGTTTGATGGAGCCAGTGATTAGAGGCTTGAAAAACGTGTAGTGCAAGTCATCTCAGCCAGACCTGTTGTACTCTTCACTGACTGCGTGACACACCTTAGGAACTCTGTAAAGTGTGCTGATCATCAGTGTCATCGCATAGAAGAAGACCTCTGAAGTATGCATGACATCACTGCCAAAGAATTGTTGCCATGTTTCCAAAGAGGAAATGCAGTATAAAGGTGTTGACATTGCTCACACTGGTTTATTGTAAACCAAGATATTTTCGGAATCGCACATATTTCCTTACAGAAGCTATGACTGAAAAATGTAAGGTTTGGTGTCAAGCCAGATGAGCGTACTTGGTCATGCTCTATTCATTTGTGACTATTTAGCAATTTTCACAATATATAAAATAGTAACAACATGACTTTTGTCCACCTTTAGGCACATTCTTTGGTAATGATTCCAGTGAAAGCACTATTTCTACTTGGCATGTATCTAATTTTTGTCGTATTTGACACCAAGGCTCGAGAGTCGCTGAAAGAAGTAACCAGTATATCAGCTGTTTGAATTTTGACACAGACTTTTGCATTGAGTCCATGTACAACTTATTTTGATAAAATAATAAAGATACTTCTCTGTATATATCATACAACAAAGAATAGAAAAGTCTCTACATGGAAAGTGGACTTTTCAGAGTCTATTCATTGTAATGTGTATGTCTGCAGTCAGACGGTGCCAGCATGGGCAGACTGGTGTCAGTCTCAGTCTGTCACAAGTAGGTTCACTATTAATAAAAGAAGAGATTGTTCAATAGCAGCAACTACTAATTATTCTTTTAGCTCTTTTCCTTTAATTTGTTTTTTGATTTGGTACTTGTTTTAGCTTGTAGATTTAACACCAATTAACTGATTGCTTTGAGGACTACATTCAATATAGAGATAGAGTTATGATCAACACTAAATATTAATAAAACTACTCAAATACCATCACAGGTAAGATCACACACATCTATATTCATTTGCAGATTTTCTCTCTGAATGGATGAATGAACAGAAGATTACCGCAAAATTGAGAATATTTTTCAGATGTCTTGTTCTCTCTGAATTGATCCAAAGTTTGTATCTGCTGAGTATTTCCTGTCACACACAAACCACAGTGGTTTAGAGACTGGCTCTTGGTTGAGTGAAAGTTTCTGTGGAGATGATGAAAACTGTGTTCCTTTCTCTGAGCTCAGTGCTAACTGTACAAAAAAAACAAACAGCGTATTGTTTAAAAATCACATCAGCTGTTCAGCAAGCTGAAATATCTAAGAAAAAAGAAATATTCTCAATTGCTTTTAGCTATCGCAGCTGCATTTTACACATTCATAGCAGGCTAACATGAATTGCCATGACAACTCCATGTTCCTCATAATGTAATGTCCATCCTGGAGTATCGCTCTGTGGCTCCCAACATCACTGCTGTGGTCGTTTGTGCAGAAAGCAGGAGGAATATTATTGTAAAAGGGAAATATCTGAATTGTAATTACAATTCTGTCAATTTAACTGCTGAAAGTCTGAAAAGGGCCTGCGTTATTACAGAAAGAGGACGAGTGGCTTCTACAAAAGGCTGGTCGTGGATGTGATTTTAATATTTTTATTTTGGATGCCTCATTCTTACTGCCTACTTTTGTTAGGGTTACTTTTAACGTTGCCAGAAACACTCGCCCCTGTTTCTTTCATCTGTGAGATGGCCAGTTCATTACTTTCTCTCAAACGTATATTTGCGTACCTTTTCTTTTATTTTGGAGTTGCCACCTGATCTTTAAAAAGCTTATTGTGTATCAGATCAGCTTCAGGATTCATGTGTGTGGTATGCTGTTTGGCAAGAAATTGAGATGCGCCAGCTTGACGGAGCAGTTAAATTATTTTCTGCTTTCAAAAGGAGTTTCTCTTGCTTTTCAAAGCTCCAGCCTTCTGCATGAATGCTTGGAAGCTTGGCTTTGTGTTGATTTGAAAAGTATTCCTGCTTTTGAACTTTACTTTTGCTCTGAATACCCCTCCAGCACTAAGACACAAAGTCATGCAGCCGTCCATTCACCGCCGGGTTTTGCCCGGTTGTTTGCTGGAGGGCTGAGGCACTGCTTGTTTGAGGAATGTTCTGTTCTTTCTTTCTTCTTTTTTTTTTCTAAATTGTTTTTGAACTCATAATCTGTGACAGACGATTTTCTTAATGCTCATCATGAATTTGTTCTCTTTGTGACAGCAAAACGCGAAGAGCCCGTGGAACCTCCTTGAGGTTAAAATATGCCAATCAAAACCAATTAGGGCTGATTAACTGTGAAGGGGGTTCGATATGCACCCACAACCCCAGCAGTGTGGAGGCTTCAAATTCGATTTAATTCCAAGACAATATGTGAAAATGGGATTGTTTAATTTTCACTCTTTTTTTTTTTCGGCGTGGTTCAACATGGCTCCATTTTTTAAATTATTTTTTTACCATCATCGTTTAATCCTGGAAGCTGAGTTGGTCTTAAAATGTGGGACAAAGCTCTCCTAAGGCGTGCGGACATCTCGGATTCCCAGCCGTGTTGTTATGTCTGCACATCTTTCACACTGTGTGCCGCACAGATTCTGTCATTATGAGTGACCTTGTCCCCCGCTCTATCTGGAGTGTGAGCAGTTGGTGCTGCTTGAATAGCGGGCTCCCTCCTGTTGGCACTGCAGGTGGGCCACGTTGCCTGGAGACCACAGCATCCTGCAGTCGGGAGCAGCAGAGCCGTGCTCCTCCGCTGCAGACCGGGGGCGTCTGCAAGTCTGTTTTGGCAACTTCAGCCGCTGCTGGGTCCCTTTTTGTTTGGGACATTAGAGCTCGTGATCCGTGTGGGTAGTGTGAAGGGGTTGCCGGGGTCATGTCCCGGCCCGGCAGTCCCAGAGAGGCGGATGCTCGGAGGTGCTGGTTGGAAGCCCAGAAAGGCGCCGTGACCCTTTCTGCCTGCTTGAATACTAATCGACGACGAACGGCTCTATGCTGCGCAGGTGGGGCAGCAGAGTCCTTCTCAAAGCAGCTAAGACGTGAAAGGCAGAGGTCAGCAGTCCTCTCTCCCCCCCACCCCCCTTTAATTTCGATGTTACATAGCGCAGAGAGGAGGAATGCCAGGTCTGCGTGGAATGCCACTACTCCCTGTTCCTCAGCAGTAATAAGCTCCCAGTCACTCGTTGCACAATCCTTCTGCCTAAGTCACCCCAAAGGAATCCCACAACATGCTTTCTTTTGTCTCCAACAAGCCAAACAATTCATGCGCTTATTGTTAATTTGCCAGGCCTTGTAAATCCATTTAACTCAGAGGTAAGGAAGATATTTCAGCATCTGTCCATTCGTTACCCAGTGAAGTTGACATTGAAGCAAGACAATCAAAGTAGTTTTTGTCTGACATATCGAGAATTACAGATATTTTTTATTTGTTACATGATTTCAATTTTATCCAAACGCAGCTCATGCGATACTGCTCCGGCTTCATATAAGACAGAGATGCCATTTGTTTGTTCAGTTTAATTATTATCAAGCTGAAACAATGAAAACATTTGTTAAGATGTTAAGATTTTTTAATCACATGAGCTTATGTCAAACATTATCCTTCAGCTTCATTTATGAATTAGGCTTAAGGCTTAAGGGTAACTTGACAAAGGATGTGCTTTTTAAGTAAAAGTATTTTTCAAAATCATAGAGGAGTAATTTGGCAATTTTCTAACTTTTTGTTTTTTTTAAATAGACAGAAAAACCTGATTAGACTGTAGTGTGCTTCGGAGTGCACAGTCAAACACAGACAACACCGTAAAATGAAATGCCCCTCTGTAGCCAGCAGCCGAGCTGGTTCCTCTGCTTCTGGTGAAGTTGTTGAAAGCACCAGAGACGAGGCTAATATTTAGCTACGGCATCGACCGAAAAAAAAAAAAAAGTATTGACTAAAACTCTGTGGTTGAGTTAGACCCGACACTGTTAAAGGCACGCGGGTTTGGATCAGCAGGCTGTGGGAACACTGGTGTAATCTCTGTCTGCTGATGTTATCGGGTTTTCAGGAGGAAGTAGAGCTGCCATGCAGGTCCAGGAGGTGACATCAGACTGTAGCCGTGTGTATTCGCCAGTCTCTTCCTCTCCCCTCCAAGATAACGATTATCCCCAGCTGATTGGAGGAAGAGATTTAGAAATGTCTGCTTCGCTATGATAGGTTACTTTAAATGCTCTAAACCAAAACATCCGCCAGTAAATGGCTGGCTGAGGATTAATCTTGCTCTGACCTCACACTCTCCACAATGCCCTCATACGCTGGATGCCCTTGAGCACTGTGTTGTTTGGTTCAAGTCGTGGGATTTTATCGTCCTGCAGTAAAGCTCTCAAGTTGATATAAAAAACCGAGTCCATCTTTGACGACGGCAGTGAAGGTAGAAGGAAGTGTTTGCCCTTGTGGTCACTCCCAGGGTGCTGGTACAGATTTTACACAGCATTTCCATATTTATTTCCATCTGTCTGCTCCACTCCCATCGTTTTTTGCATTGTTTATCTCCCTGTTTATTCGCGATCGGCCACTCAGGCTCCTGAGCCCAGACCCCTGTCGCCGGCAGCTCTGTAAACGCAGAGGCACACCACCCCTGTCGTCAGGTCGTAAACAGAGGTGGGCCAAAGTGTCGGGATCAGGTGACATCAATCCTCCTCATGTCTAGAAATTATAAGGGCTGGTCATTTATCCCCCAGAGATCAACGGTCCACGTGTCTTACAATGTGTGTGTGTGGATGTTTGGCTTAAAGATGGTTGATGAACAGGAGTAGGCCAAGTGTTTGGTTGGCTGCAGTTAATGGCCAGTTGGCCAAAAGGACCACCACCGGTGCACAATGCGTATCTCTTCCGATTCATTCTGTTTGAGTTTTTGACACCCCCCTCCTTTTGGGAGTCCTGCTTGCTCTTGTTCTTGCTCTTTCTCACACCCACAGTCAGGCTGTATAGACGACTGCTCGCACAAATGTGACAGACTGCAAGACACTGCCTCAAAAAAAAACATCTCGCCTCTTTTTTTCTTTGTGAGATATCTGGCTTTCTTTCTCATTTTTCTGCAGCAACAGAGAGGCAGAGAACTGAGCGTTTATAAGCATTTTAATGTTTAAGCGTACTGGTTTGTGCTCACACCGTAGTAATTAGATTGCTCAGATGAAAATGCCTAACTTTTGTGAATGTACTCTCAAATGTGACTTTTATTTCTTTGCTTAATCAAACTTTTTGTCCCCCCGCAGGTTTGAATAGATTTGTTCTTTTTTTAAATTTTCAATTACGGTACTTTAAAAAATGACAGTGTTGTGGCAGTGACATGCGTCAAAATTTAACATAATTTTATCATCTGTCAGCTGATTTTCAATTATTTAAACCCTATCATTATTAGCATTAATGCTTTTGTTCTGTTGTCAATAAAAATTAAGGAATGAATAAATAGATGTGTAAAGTTTGTAATGAATGCATGTGCAAATGTTTAATGTGTGCCAGAATTCATCCACTCAGTTCAATAATTTGCTTTTTTTAATGCAGGGACATCATGATCACACACTTTGAGCCATCTATCTCATATGAGGGCTTGTACGGGGAGGTGAGAGACATGTGCTCCATGGACAACGACCAGCTCTTCACCATGAAGTGGATCGATGAGGAAGGTACGTTGGCCCTTGACTGCACTTTTTATGCATAAAGAGGAAATAATTGGGGGGGAAAAGCTTCAGAAATGTAGAAACCATTGGTTAATCGAACTTGTCTTTCGTAGTGTTAATATGAACAGATGCCCACTTAGACATGCACATCCTTGTCACTTTTTCTGTCCTGCGATTCAAGAAGGAATGCAGCACTCCCCTTCAGTCATGTCAGACAGTTAGTCAGGCAACAGTAATAATGTTGTAGGAAAGATGGAGCCATCAGATCGTTCAGCTCACTATAAGGTCAGCCTGCCAAAACTCATTACACTTAGATTAGCTCCCACTTGTGGCGACTCCCGTACGATCCTGGAGTCATTAGCATGTGTCAGTAATAAAAGCTGCCTGGTGGTCTTTGCTAAATAAACTGTTGGGACTTAGCTGTGTCTTCTTCAGCTCCAATAATGGAGACCGACACACACATCTGTGCAGTCACTGTCAAAGTATTAGAAAAATGTCCAAGATAGCTACCAAGGACGTTTCTTCTGCAGGCATATGGTAACGTTTTTGATCTCATTCTTTAGATTCAATGACATTTTAAGGGAAACTGTAGACAAATCAAGCGCTTAGAAAATAAGCTCACAAAAGCAAATGGCACCTGAAGTGCTCCGCTTCATCAGAGTCTTTGAGCACAAAGGCAGAACAACTGATTCAAAGTGAGTACAGAAAGAAGAATGAGGGGACACTTTGAGCCGTTTGAGAGCAAAACTATGTGACACGAAACGGTGAAAACAAAGACGAGCAATTCCCAACTCCTTTTTCAGTGCGTGTACGTAGTCAAAATGATTCGAGACAAGTAATGACTTCCAGCTGGATAATCATGTTCACCTTCAAAAGTTTGTGGCAGCTTTGTAAAGTTTCCCTGCTCCGCCTCTCCCCTGCCTGCACAGCTCACCGAAACAGGAAGGTGTTTACCTTCAGGTCTTCAGCCTAAACACTTCATCTGAAATCCTGGGGGGTTTTTTTTGACAGTAAAAACGGTGAAGAAAAGCAATCGGGGAAACAAATGCATCATTATCATTTCCTGTAATGAGGTCACCATCATGGCACTTGCCCCTGAGACCATAACTTTCTGTGCTGATTGTCACACTGCTCCCACCAGTTCAGTTTTCCTCTGCAGTGCTTTGTTTAATTTTAGATTTGCACTCTGTGTCACAGCTTCTGTGCACATGCAGGGCATTGTGTTAGTCACTGTGATTAGGTACTGCAGGTAGAGCTGTAAGAATAGAATCGATGACCTACGATTATTATATTTGTGAATGCGTGACATTTGAATGAGAAGACACGACCAATTAAAAGTTAATAAAGTGACATAGCAACAGCGCTTGCTTCAGTCTCTGACAAACGCTTGCAATAAAACATTAAAGTATAATCGAGATTAATTTTTCATTAATTTGCAACTTCGATTGCCTCATAAATAAACCGAATCTGTTCATTAAAGCGGAACTCTGCCGGATACAGAAACGTTCCTCTAAATGTGTCGTCAGTCCAGATGTTCTGACATAAAAACAAAATACCTATTCTGGGATTCTTATCTTGAATGATGAATATATTGAGGATTCATGGTGGAAAAAATCAATTTCTCATTAAAGGATGAAAATAATGAATATAAAGGTAAAAAGCTCAAATAAGTCCCTTCTTCTTTCATTGCTCCGCTTTCTTGTGGTTTCTCGTGTTTGTGCGAGTTTGTCAAATGGCATCGCGTCTCTCCTCTGCTGCCAGGTGACCCCTGCACCGTATCATCTCAGCTGGAGCTGGAGGAAGCGCTGCGACTCTACGAGCTCAACAAAGACTCGGAGCTCATTATCCACGGTGAGCACTTCTGCTTTTCATGCAGACATCATTCCCAGCAGCACACACACACTTTCAGCGTTTCCGGCTCTGCAGCCTGTCACATAATTCACTCCAGTTACAAACTGAAGTTTTGTTTAGTCTCCTTTGGCCAATCGCCTGCCTCCCTTTTGTGGTTTGTAGGACGAGTTGAGTTGGCAGCATAATACTCCTTTATTTTTCATGTTATTGAGCCACTGCAGAGGAAACTGCTCTGGCTCATAGTTGATTACCTATTTCAACTCAGATTATGTTTTTTTCCCCATGTAATTGTTTTCTTATCAAATTGAAAAGCCTCTCCTTTTCTCATGCGTTGACGAGCAGCATAATTAAAATGCTTATCTGTAGCGGCGTTTCAACAGAACCAGAAAAAGTCTTGATGTACATCATTTCCATAGAATCCATTTAAATCCGACATCAGGCTGCCGAGCTGAGTTTGACAAAAACAATGGCATGTATGGCAGATGTCCGGGCTGGAGGAGCTGCGTGTTATTTGATAATGAAACGAGTTCGACAAAAAGTGAAGTGGCGCGTTCAGTTGTCATATTGTATCCATGTAAATGTCCATTTAATTGCTTTTTGGCCCCTTTTGACTTCTCTTTTTATGTCTAGATGCATAGTTGTTTCCCCCTGTCTATTTCTATCCATATGAGAAAGCTTGATACTCTACACGGCACAGAAGCATCAAATATGTTTATGCTCCAGTGACCTGTGCAGAAATCACAGCTTCCACTGTTGCAGTCTGTCTTTGGGCCCTTGAGCAAGTGCACTTTCATGGCATCAGAGGCTGTGGTTAATTCAGATGCTGCTGTATGTGCGCATATGTGGAGTTGTATGGGATATTTGATTGACAGGCCGTATGTGTATAAGCATGTGACCTGAGGCTAAGGGAGACAAGGGCTGCAGTCGATTTAGCGGTTTAATCAAATCAGAGGTGCCAGGTCAAGAGTGCAGAGGATGACTTGAGGTGGGGGTGTTGACGAGAGGATATGACCAGGCCGCAGGGGGCCGCCAGGTCTGCTAGTTAACAAGCTTATTGGCCAAGGCCCACGCCTCGTCTCTGACTCACTGTGTCCGCGTCCCCCTCCTCGTCCACTAAGTCTGTTTCCCTTCCCCTTCCGTACCACGCACATGAACATGATTAGAAGGGAATTTCATTAGAAATGGCTGGAGGCGATGTTTTTTTTTCCTGTAGATTGTAAATGTTAAATGGTCTGCGTGTTTATAGCTGCTTTTATTCTTGGAGGTTACACGGTGCACTCACACACCAAAGACATAGGAGTCGATGGCAGAAAGTGGAATGTACTCTGCACCCTCAAAGCATCCTCACACGAATGCCATCAGATGAGGCTGCCTCTTCAGATGGTGATGAATTAAAGACTCCTTTTGTTTTCTTTCCAGTGTTTCCATGTGTACCAGAGAAACCAGGCATGCCTTGTCCAGGAGAAGACAGTGAGTCCAGCTTTCTCTCTTTTTATACTGACTTAAAGTTCATCATCTGCTCTTTGTTCATATTTCAAATTAAAGACACTAAAGCAAAGGCTTTTCACCGATGGAGCAATATTTTTTGCATTTGTGTGAAAACTCACCAGAGCATGACTGTTTTCTGCTTAAACTTTAAATGAGGTCAAACATTGAGCTTTTTTTTTTTTTTAAAGAGGCAGAAGTTTAAAGATAAATTGTCCGCCTACATCTTGTAGATCAATTTATTAATCCAGTTTATTTAACGGATTGTGGCTTTTGAACACAAAAGATAATGATAATGATCCTGCCCTCAAAAATCTAATTCCTGTCTAACTGCAGATGTACGGATGGATTTTAAAAAGCAAGATTTGCATTAAGAAAGTAACTAAAGTTTGTTGATGGTGAACCTGAAAATTGGTGGAATTGTGGCTTATAAAGAAAGATGTGCTGTAATTCCACAGCCTTTTGAATAATTTCTGAACACGGTTTTATACGTCATTCAAATCTGTGTTATGAGATCTGCTTTGAAACTCATTTGGGTTCCCTTAGTTTTTATTTCTGAGATCTAAGCTTAAGGTTTTCATGCCTGAATAAGAGATGTAGGCATTAACGGGATCATTCTCTCTCCTCAGAGTCAATATATCGACGCGGTGCTCGACGCTGGAGGAAGCTGTATTATGCCAGTGGTCACGCCTTTCAGGCCAAACGTTTTAACAGAGTGAGACATTTTCTGACTTTGGTCTTATCTGGTTTGATTTGTGAAGCCTTAATTATTTAAATTCTTTGTATTTTTTTTCATTTTGGGCTGTACCTTCGATCTATATGATCATATTTCATGTATTTCACCTCATCTAATATCCGTAGTCAGGTATTCATGCCATAAGTGTTAAACTAACGGTGGACTTTTTAAAGTAAAAATGATAAAAGTTAACACTTAGACACAGGGCTCAGTTTAGCTTTGAATCCAGACTTCTTTCCGAAGCGGCCTTTACATCTTTATCTTTCTTGATTATAGTTATTTCTTGTCTTTGAACTGTTGTTTTTATATTAATTTCCCGCTTTTTCTGCAGCGAGCCCACTGCGCTATCTGCACAGATCGAATCTGGGGTCTGGGAAGACAAGGTTACAAATGCATCAACTGCAAACTGCTGGTGCACAAGAAGTGCCATAAACTGGTCACGGTGGAGTGTGGCAGACCAATGATCCCGGTGAGACCCGTGACCAATGTCCTGCTCGTTAGTTTGAAGGCATAACATGGCTCATTATCCTCCATGACTCGCGCACGCCGATATTTAATAGTGGGTGTCGTTGTGTAGGACCAAATAATGCCCGGTCAGCCGTCGAGTCAGTTAGACCCAGCTGAACATCAAGGTAACTCACACACACACACACATTACACATCTTAGTGTTTGAAAATAAGAATCAGGCTGTTCTGTGAACCAAATGAAGATTTATTGATGTCAAGACGCACAGAGAGACAAGCTCCCGTCTTAATTATTCTTCTGTTGCTCATTATAGACTTCTGAAGCATCAGAGCCACTTTCGGATCGCTTTCCTTTGAAATAACAACCACACCTGTGTCCCTCTAGATCACGTAAATCTTTATAAGCAGATAACATTAGTTTATTAGTGTTGTTATCTTTACACAAACTGGGTTCAATGGCTTTCAGCTCATATGACTGAATCAGAAAAAAAACTATTTATTTGTCCTATTGTTTATAGATGATGTGGAGACCTAAAGAGAGTTTAGCAGCATGTCTGAGTTTTGAGGGAAAAAAACAACAACCAGATCAATACAAAATTAGAGTTGATGATGCCTTTAATAGAGATTTTCTTTGTGTGTCTTTATGGTTTGTTTACAATTTGTTCAAGTTGTGTTGAGTGAACAAATGTCTAAGTCTCTAACTCCAACATCTCAACTAAAAGATTGTAAGAGTTTGGGAAAAGTCAATAAAAATGACAAGCACTCATCTCTTTAATACTGGTGATAAAGAGGCAGCTGCTGTAGATGCTCTCTGTTCACCGGGGGTAGTCACTAAGCATCGGAAACATTGAAATACAGAAGGAAAACAGTGTGGTGCCGTTGAAAGAAAAGCCTCAGAACAAAGTTGGTGTTTTCTGTTCTAAATAAGCAGTGCGAAATGAATCTGGCACCACACTGTGTTGTGAACAAAGTGTGTGACTGTCTCTCACCTATTTTCACTCCTTCCTCTGTCATCTCCTCCATTTTCCCCCTCCCGCCTTCCCCTCTCCTTCTGTCTGTCACTTTCTCCTCTCCTCTTCCTTCCTCGGTTTCAGGCCCTCAGAATAAAGACTCCAGAGAAAGCTTGACTTACGACGGAGAGGAAAAAGAGGTGAGAATGAAGGCTTTTTAAATGCTGATATGTAACTCATTATCCGTCACCTTACTGGTGCAGGAGCATGCGTGCACACACATTTGAAGATGGAGGATGTGTGAGAAGAAGAACAAGCATCCAGATTAATGTGCATTTAGATGATCTTTCTTTTACCTGCTCTGCCTATGTGATGGAGAGCATGCCGACGTCGGCAACCTTGCTGTGCTCTGGGTATTGATTTCCTTTGGTGGAGCTAATTAAGTAACCTTTTATCAAAGCTCTTAACACCAGAAGCTGATTAATGGCTCGCGGTGTAGTTAGGGGTTAGTGTAGTTTGGGTAAAGCCGGGGAGCCGCAGATCGAAATAAAAGAGGGCAACCCACTGGATCTTATCTACCGTTCTGCGCATCACTCTGGGGAAGGGGTTCTAAAATGAAGGAAGGGGGGGTGTATCGGGAGTCCAAATGGCTCAGAGCAGAGACGGTTATGGGAGACGAGGGAAGGCGGGCGAGGAAACGATGAAGGTGGGAGCCGTGTTTACCGAGAAGTGGAATTGTAATACGAGTCTAACCTAATGGAGGCACCGTGATGGTTTTTAATAGAGACATGAAAATCATTACCAAGATTCATTCTCAAAAATGGAGAAAGGAGGGGTCTCATCTACAAAATCACCCAAAGGAAATCACTTCCCGGCCCAAACCAAATTATCTGCCTTGTCAATAGTTCAGTGCAGAGATTGGATGAATAATGTTGATGTAATAAATGATTCAAGAGAAATGATCTCTGTGTTAAGGGCACGTTAAGTTGTTTACTGTTTGCTTGAAAATATTTCACGCCCTGCCCCACTGACTGCTTAATTGTCATTACCAGGCACGTAACAGCAGAGAAACGGGGAAATCGCCCTCCAGCCTGGGCCTGGCCGACTTCGATCTGCTGCGGGTCATCGGCAGAGGCAGCTACGCCAAGGTGCTGCTGGTGCAGCTGAAGAAGACGGAGCGCATCTACGCCATGAAGGTCGTCAAGAAGGAGCTGGTCAACGACGACGAGGTACCGCCGTCTTGTTAAGATGTCCGCCGTCTGTTTGTATCACCTTTGTTGGCTCCTGATGGCCCACTGTGAGACAAAAGTGCAAATAGAATAAACATAACATAACCCCGAACAGCTGGTCAAAGGGACAGAAGAATCGGACCAGAATTGCAAAAATGCTCTGTGACAGCACATAGTTGTTGTTTTTTTTATCTTAAACATGTCTAGACCAATTGTCTTCTCCTTTGTTGTTAGAATACACATTTCACAATCACATTTAAAAAGATAAACTCTCCATATCGATTATATTCTGAGACAATAAGACCACGACTCGCTCGTTTGTGGTTTGAGGAAGTTGTCTTCGATAATGTCATCAGTTGTCTGTCTTTATGTATAATTAACAGAATCGATGGGGCCTAATCTTTGCAGCACAATTAACGTTTGTTTCCTGCTGTGAAACGTTCATCTTCTCTATCTCGTCCGAACAACTAAGTAAACCTGACAGACTTCTTCAAAGCCATCAGTCTTTCTAAGAAGGTGTAGATAAACCATCATGTCATCAGAAATTGATCTCCGGGAACACATGTCGCCCCACAGCCAGCAGCAAAAGGAGTAGTTAGCCTTGATTAGACGCACTTAGTGTGATTGACAAATTGACAAGTGCCTCTCGATCAATGCTGAAGTGTTCTTCTGTCGCTGCCCCGTCAGCCCGAGCAGCATCCGTGTCCAGACATATTATCATCCAGCCATCAATAGTGTCCTGCTCCCGCTCCTCCTGGCTCAGCCTTTTTCCCCTGCAGCTGGCCCCCTTCCACACAAGCGAATCTCAAGTTTTGTTGCATGGTCGATGGAACTCTCTGCTTATTCAGCTTTTATTAGTTCAAGGGCACTATGTCAGAATGATCTCGGATTGACGTTGGGGTGTGTCTTTGTGTGTTTGTCTTCCAGGACATCGATTGGGTCCAAACAGAGAAGCATGTCTTTGAGCAGGCCTCTAATCATCCCTTCCTGGTGGGCCTCCACTCCTGTTTCCAAACAGAGAGCAGGTGAGACCTCTTCTCTCATTTGGGTTATAGTCTCAACACTTTGGAAGCTCTGTGAGTTTGTGTTTTAACTCTTACGAAGACTGATTTCTTTCATGCTTTTAAAAGCTCTTTCAGAGAGCACGGGCTGCAGATGGAGCTCTGTAAAGTCTGATCAATACCACCAAGTCAGGCACATGATCATAAATTCAAACTAGAAAAGAAACATTGTGGTGAAAGCTGCAGACTGATTGAATGCGCTTTGAAAATAGCTAAACTGAGCAAAATGTGTGTTGGACAGCTGTAAATAGAGCCGTGCTGTCATAAGGAAGTCATGCCCCAATAAAAGGAATCAGCTGAGAGTTTACTCACCTACTTCCCGCTCAGACAGAGGTGTGCCCGTGCACTTGAACTAAACGCTTTCTTTTTAGGTCAGGGACCGACTGTGTGGTTAGGATTACGGCTCTGCCTGTTGGTAGAAAGATTACGTTTGGATTTTTGTGCTCATTGCTATGCACACCCATACAGCCAGAGATGATTAAACATTTATTCTCTTCCACAGACTCTTCTTTGTGATTGAATATGTAAACGGTGGAGATCTTATGTTCCACATGCAAAGACAAAGGAAACTCCCAGAGGAACACGCCAGGTAAGATGTTTTCCCCCCCTTTCTTGCCTCGTTTTAACTAATAAGCGATAAGCATTTGTAATTCGTTTTCTTTTTGCAGAAGTTTGGATTTTGGTAGGTTTTTAATTGTTCTGTCCTCCTCTCAGATTCTACTCAGCAGAGATCAGTCTGGCACTCAACTACCTCCACGAGCGGGGAATCATCTACCGGGACCTGAAACTGGACAACGTGCTGCTGGACTCTGAAGGACACATCAAACTCACAGACTATGGCATGTGCAAGGTGTGGCTTACACTGTAATGTGCATTCTAATGATGCCACGGGGCACTTTGGATAAAAGCACCCGCGCAGCTTCACAAGTGTCGGTTTACCGCCCTCTGAGATGATTTTAAAGCTGGTAATCTTTCTGTTTTTGCAGGAGGGGTTGAGACCAGGAGATACAACAAGCACTTTCTGTGGTACCCCCAATTACATCGCTCCCGAAATACTCAGAGGAGAGGATTACGGTGAGAAATTACAATGTGGAGGCACTTACCAGAAATTCTATCCGATCATTAGCAGTAAAAAAAGTTTGTGGGGCATTATGTTGGTTATGATCAAGGATGAGAGAGTGGTATAGAAGACGCCACCCCCTATTTTGCAATATACTTACAGGAAAAAGGTACCTTATTGAAACTATTAACAGACTTGGTATTATAAGGCGAAAACTGTTAGAAAGTTTCAGTTTTTAATACCTTTAAGGTCCACAAAGGGCTGGGCAAAAAATACGAGAACTTTATTTGAACTCTGAAACAACGCAGGTTGACTTCCACTCTAATAAACAAAAACTGTACCTAAAACTAAAATCACAGATTCTTAAAAGTTTGGATTAAGATCTATCGAATCTTCAAGCTTTTAATAATTTTTGCTCTGAAATATTTACCTTTTCTGTTTTTGTCACTTCTGTCACAACTGGTGTGTTGTGAGGGATGCACAAGGGCCTCTGTAGAAAGATTTTCCAAAAAAAGAGATTTGTGTGGAATTAGCACACAATGTGGAAAAAACATAAAAAAAGGAAATAAAAATATCTTTAAACAACAAAAAAAAAATATTTAAAACTTAAGCCAGCAAATTAATTTGAAAAATGTCTACACCCCTTTTATTTAAGCCCTCTTTGGACCCTAGCGTACAGCACGTATTGAAAAAATATTAATAATCTGGAAAAAAGAAAAGTCTTAAGTTGATTGTGCAAGTATCTGGACACATAATACAGTAAAAATAGAATCAGCTCCCTGGTAACCAATGTGGTATCATAGCGACAAGTTTCATAGTAAAAAGAAAACACACAAAAAAAGTTAAATGTCTGGCCAGTTTATCTTAAAGGAAAACAACAGCTGTCTCCAGCATTTTATCCATCACACAGAAGGAAAAGCACAGATCTTGAATAATAGTCCAAATGATGGTTGGACCTATTAGCTTCTCACACAGCTGCTGGATATTTGAATCAGTGCATTCCCACTGCTGTATAACCAGTGTTTTAATCACTGTCCTTTATGTTGGAGACAAACATCTGAGCTAATCTGATCAATAAACAATTTAATTAGTAAGAAATGTGTTATTCAGCCTGGTCGTCGTATTCTCTGAAGTCAAACGTCGTTATCTGCTTGATTTCTGAGGACTTCTGTTCCGCCAAGGGTGGCGTGTGGCTGGTGAATGTCGACGCTGTGAATGGAATACCATAGAAATGTAATTGTGTTTGCTGAGAACACTTGTGAACAAAAGATCGGATTCTCAACAGGCTCCATCTGCAAAACTTCCCGTTTCGTCCACTTCAAGCTTTGCCACCTTTAACTTGCGCCCACTCATGAGAATGAATGCGCCCAATTATAGTTACACTGCCATCTGCTTTCTTTAACTCGTGCGATTCTGAGGGCATTCTGGCTTTCATCTCATTTATGTTATTCTCTGACAAGGAAACTAATCTTTGAGGAGAAAAAATAAGTTTTGCATAAGGAGATGTGATGATCAGAGATGTTTTAAACTGATAACTTCTGACAGATAACTGTCCCCCCTGTGCCTTCTGTGGGATTTAATTTTTCTTGTCTTTCTACAATTTTCAAAGCCAAACACGCATAAATCGAATTCCTCCTGTCTCTTGCATCATCTTTAGTTAAAACATTTTTTGCACTTTCCGAACAGACTAAAAACACTATTGCACATGTTTAAGGAAAAATTTTGACTCGAGATTTTCTAATGAAATGCAGCTTCTCGGTACATATGTTTCTAAATATAATTGAACCTCATGTTTTTGCAGTTACTGTGTGTCGATGCCATTACTTAGGGCATTTAATTAAAAAGTGGTGGATTAAAAAGCAGCAGTATGCAGCTTTCAGTAAGAACTGTCAGTGTGCAGGCGGAGGCTCTGCTCAGAACGGGGTGCACCCATCAGTTTAACCACTTTAAGCACACATCTGTCATTTTAAAGCCTGGTTACTTCACATCTTTGGTGTCAGATTTGTAAGCTGTAACGGACAATGTGTGTGTGTGTCTCTCAGGGTTCAGCGTGGACTGGTGGGCGCTCGGCGTGCTGATGTTTGAGATGATGGCGGGCCGGTCGCCGTTCGACATCGTCGGCAGCTCCGACAACCCAGACCAGAACACAGAAGACTACCTCTTCCAAGGTAAAGCGCTCACAGCTGATGTCTGAAGCTGCGAAAAAGAAGAAGAAAAAAAAACTGGTTTGTGGAACAGGCAGCACCTTGATACCAACACCTTCATAAAAGCTGCTTTCGGTGCCAGGCGTGTGCCATCTGTTCCAGGGAAATGTGGGAACCCGTGTGTGCGCCTCCTCATTTCTTTATAAATATGTTCTCAGATGTGTTTTTCTTACGGATTCAGTGTTTACAGAACTAGTTGATATTAAAAACGCACGCTCACAGCCCCTGGTGAAAGCTAAAGAGCTGCCGCGTGGCATCATTAAACTGTGCCTGTGCTATTTTAGTGCCAGGGAAGTCTGTCCTAACCATTCTTCCCCTGCCTCTGCCCCCCCCCCCCCCTTTCCCACCTTTTTCTTCCTTCAGTAATATTGGAAAAACAGATTCGAATCCCCCGCTCGTTGTCAGTCAAAGCTGCCAGTGTTCTCAAGGGGTTCCTCAACAAGGTAAGGAAAGCTGAGACGGGCTGATACCTGTCTGAAACGGTGTCGACACCTGCTGGGAGTGACTTCATTATTATCACCCCTGCTGCCACATCTCGGTGTCATGCCTTTTCTTTCCTCTGTCTCACCCTTACAGATCATGTAATCACTCTTGTCCTTTAATGTCAGGCTTTGACATGCCACACTCGAACAGATTTATCATAGGTGCAAAACTCATGTAAACAACCTCAATTTAGCTAAAAAGTCTGGCGTCGTGGTGTTTTTTATGGGAGTTTAATACGAGGCGCGGGGGTTTGGAAACGGCAAGTGCCGATATCAGGTTTTATCTATCTTAAAGATCAATACTAGGCCATGACAAGCGGTAATTGCATCTAATTTAACAGTACAAAAATCATATTCTTAAAAAAAACCCCAAAAAGAACGCATAATAACAATCCCTTATTTCTGTATCATGATGGTTCCTAATTTCTGTTTGGGATATTTACAGCATGGTCTGAGATGTTTCGAGGCACTCAGGATCTGGGATGTTTGTCTTTTCAGCCTTTTTTTTTTTTTTAACTGAATGGTAGTTGTTAAACTATGAATATTTATCAAAAAGCAAAGAACATATGTCTTAGTCTACGATCGATAAATTCACCTGTTCACAGGAAGCTGAAGCCTGTGTATAACGGAGGGCTTCAGGAGGGAATCGGAGCACCTGTAGAAAACCCACGCAGGTCCCGGGAGACTGTGCGAACTCCACACAGAGGCCAAAGTTGTGGTTCAAAGCAGGAGCTTTCCAGCTGTTAAGCAGCTGTGCCAACCACTGTAACTGTTATCAACGCACCCATAATTTAACCAATCCAGAATAATACTAGAAAGAATACTGTTAAAATATTGAGCAGTGTAGGTCAATATAATGATGCTTTCACACCCCACCATTCAACAACCTGGTTTATGCCACCCAAACTAGGGAATGGAACCATGTCTCTACTGACATTTTCTTCTGTAAAGCTTTTGGCTTCCTGTCTGTTTGACCGTTGTGCAGAAATCTTCTCACAGCTCCTCACTTTCCCACCATCTTTTTCCACAAGCCTCACACATTCTCTCCCCCCCCCTCTTTTCTGGGTATTTGACATGTTATCTCTCTTCTTCCACCATCTCCCACCGTCTCTCACCCTCTTCTCACCCTCACTCCCACAGGATCCAAAGGAGCGTCTGGGCTGCCACCCTCAGACAGGCTTTGCAGACATCACAGGCCATCCGTTCTTCCGAAACGTCGACTGGGATCTGGTGAGTGATTCGATTTTTTTCTTTCTTTTTTCTTTTCTTTTTGCTCTGTGTCCGTGTCCACGTTTCTTTCTGCCTTCTCCCTGCCTGAACTTGCTTTATTCCTCACTTCTATCATGGTTTTCATCCTAAACCATCACTTGATAATGAGGGCAAGTATCACTGGTGCATCCCACTTGTCAAATAGGTCAACTTAAGTCTCTGGTGTGAACTTAGAAAAAAAACAGCTGCCAGACGGCAGAAAAAAGAAAGAAAAAACCTCCCAAAGCAGTGCTTTGGGAGGGGTCTCTGCAGGTGTAGCCCCTGTCAGATCTGCGGCTTACTGTCTTGCATCTAATTGAAAGCAGGCAGGAATAAATAGCAGACTGACCACAGCAGATCGGATGACTAACACACAGGCCGAGACACAAAGCCAAAGAAGGAAGGGAAACGAGCGGAGACGGATCCTACACAGCTCAGATGTTAAGCCCTGTGTGTCTGGATGGTTATAACAATGCTTAATATTCATAAAGAAACCATAATCCAAACTGATTTCAGCCTTTGCCTCCCTGTGACGTCTCTGTGAAACTGCACTGCCCACTGAGTTTCCTGTAATCAGACTGAGACTGAAAGCTCAGTTCCAGATACTGAAAACCACATTTGGCTGCTTTTAGTTTTGCCAGTTTTTTTTCTAAATCTCATATTTTTATGGAGCGGAGTTCAGGAGATCAGCAGAGAGGCCTCCATTTTGGTCATGTCAGAATCACTTTCAAGAACACCCGTGAAATTTTAAACTACGACTAAAAATACTCAGATATTTCAACGCTTCCTGTTTCCGCAATGAGCGAGATGTGACTGAAGACCGAGACAGATTCCTGTCTCATGACACACGGGACTGTAAAGGAAACCATGGCTGGGAGAGCCTGTGCTAAGACCTTGATATGGGGAGAACTGCAGCTAATGTGTTAATTATTGACATCGGCACACATATTCTGTTTGTTCTGAGAAACACTTGGGACACTTAAAAAACGAAATTCAAAAGGTTGTGAAAGATTCTGCTCTGTTAATGTGTCTCCGTTGCTGGCGCAGGTCCAAATGAATTCATACCACGGTTTTACAAAATGCCGGCATAGAGGAGCTGCCCTTTTTAGAAGTGTGTCCGCATTTAAGTGCGTTTAGCCTCCAAAGGCAGACGCACACGTGCAGCTGGGCGACCGACAGACAGGGCAGCTCAGCAGGGATCAGCATGACCTCTTTTTCCCTGTTTGGTCTGGAGCACAGGCCCAGCAGTCGGTCAGAGTGTCTGGACAGATCGGCTTACACTCCTCCCCCCTGCCCTCCCCTCCTAACCCAAAAGTTTGGCCCGTGATTTGCCCGTTGGCCTGCAGGGGGAGCAGCTGAGGCCCCAAACGCAGCATTGTAAAGAAAAGGATGCAGACGGGGGTCGTGGAGGTACCCAAGTGTTCTGATGAATTTAATACCACACAGAGCACGGGTCAAACGACATGGCATTAGTCACACATCGTGTTTTTTGAAACCGGACTTCTGTGCTGATGCCAGACCAACAGCATCTTCTCCACTGCACATTTTGACCTCTTGAGCAACACTTTATTATTTATTATTCATCCTCACGCCTGGCTTGCTTCTCAGTTTACAGAGCATTCAGTCTGGGGAATGTCACAACGATTTAGGCAAAGTACCTTCAGAATTTTTCAGAATAATTAGCGCCTTCACAGCTCCAGTCTGACCGGCAACGTGTGAACCGAAAGGTGTTTAGTTTTACTGTAAAGCAGAAAAATAACACGAGCTGCCTTGTTTTTCCTCATGTACATATCCTCTGGTGTTTTTACACGCCTGTCTCTGTTTATGAGGCGTATTAGAGCTCCTTAAGCCTTTGAAACGTTTAGCATCTTGACACAAACACAACTCGTTGTCTTTTGTGGCCCGTAGCCAGAAGCAGTTCAAAAACCAGAAGGGACCACTCATTTTTTTAATGTTAGGGTTAGGGTTAGACAAACTAGAGGCTCATCATCTCCACTTCTGGATTTGTAGAGTTCACTTTGATTAACCCGAATGGGTTTTTTATTTCATTTAATATAATGTGCTCAGGCTCAACTCAATCCCTGACACCTTCTCACTGCACGTTTCATGCCGTTTTAAATGTGCTCTTTTTATTGCCATCATTTCTCAAAGATCTGGAGGGGCTGGCGTTTCTCCCGGTTAAATTAGTGCCTGAAAACTGATGTGGTGTTCCTTCCTGATTCCAGCTGGAGCAGAAGCAGGTGGTCCCGCCGTTCAAGCCCAACATCTCAGGGGAATTTGGACTGGACAACTTTGACGCCCAGTTCACCAACGAGCCCATCCAGCTCACACCCGATGACGAGTGAGTCCCCCCCAACCCCCCCACCCCCCTTTAGCTAGTAGGGCGTTTTCAGTTGTTCAGCAAACTAATTACGAATAAAACTGTTTGCGTTCATTTCAGCGATGTGGTCCGGAAAATCGACCAGTCTGAGTTTGAAGGCTTCGAGTACATCAACCCTCTGCTGATGTCTGCGGAGGAGTGTGTGTGAGAGAAGTGACGTCTGTGCTCATGAACACCACCCACGCGCGCGCACACACACCCTCTCACACACACACACGTGTTTACGTGATGTCTCAGTGTCTTCAAGCTGCATGGTTACGAGACAACCCGGCGACATCGACCTTCTGTTGGAGGGCTGCACATGCACAATAGAACGCTTATTTGCCAAAACCAGTCTCACACTCTGCCATTTATAACCACTTTGCCCTTAAGCCTCCTTCTTTAATTAATTATTTTTGTATCATGTAAATCTGCACTGATATCAGTTCTGTCATCAGGGCCTCCTTATCGTTAGCCAACATGGCCACAAAGTTCTTCCAAGGTTGCTGTAGCGGGGGCGGGAGTTACGAGGCGTGGCCCCCGATCGACTGAGCATCCTCTCCTTCCAGCCAGTGGGGTGTTTTCACTGCATATTTTATTTGTATATATAAGAAACTATTATTGAGGGGCAAAGGTTAGACAAGGCCTTTTTAGCTTCAAGCCACAGTCCGACGAACATGACCTCTTATGCGTCGTTTTGGCCGTTCGCTTTGTCTCAACTACCCCTCTGTAGAAAAAGAGTAATCATAACACTAGCCTTTTAAAAACAAGAGAAAGATAAAACTGATATATTTTCTCATATTTTATTTAACATTGTACCGGTCATGAAAGTGTTAATTGTTCAGCCTGAGTGACGCGACGAACACTCGACATCTGGAAAATCAAGTGTGCTTCAGGTCCCCTCCTCCAGAATGAAGAACTGCAGACTAACACTAATAATGAGTTAATGCTCGCAAACTGTGAACGGAAAAGCTGTCGGGGAAATGGCCTGGAAGCATAGCACAAAGTAGCTGAACGCTGGAGCTGAGGTGTAATGTTGCCATGCGGACCTTCCATGAAAAACACACTCACACAGGACCAAAAACATTTTTATGAAAAATGTCTTGCTGGTACGTATTAGATGGTACAGTATACATAAAGATGTGCTGTCCTAAGTCATAGAATTTATATATTCATATTTTTGTTCTTATTTTCAATACTATGCCTTTCTGGAACGTTTGCTTTGTATCTTTTTTGTATTTTTTTTTTCCATTCCATGTATGTCTTTTTGTTATGAAAAATCTAAACGCTAAGTGAAACGAAGGCTCGTTAGAAGTCCAAACCCACAACACAGCGCTGTGTTCATACTGACATGCGGCTTCAAAACTGTTATCTGTCTTCTATCGTTTTACCATACGCAGCCCCCCAGTTCTGTTTTTTGGATGAAATATTTTCTACAACTGCTTTAAAGCACACCAAAACCCAGATGATTAACTCTCCACCCCCAAATGGAATGAAACTAAGTGATGGTTCATGAAGTTTCCCTATTTGGAACAAGCTCTGGGGCTCTCGTGATCAGTAGCAGAACACCTTCATCTGTTACAGTTTCTTTGCTTTGTTACATTTTCTGATGGATCTGATTGAATTTAGATTTATTTTTTTTCCATTATCACTACATTGATTCCAAAATGTTCTTGGGTGAACCCAATGGAGACACTTTTCTTTGTATTTGTTGTGTTTTGCGGATGTTTACCATCCACAGGACTTTATTAGTGTTAAAAGAAAAAAAACACACAGATGGTAAAATAAACATTTTATTTCTCTCCTTGTGGTAATATGTGTCGGTGTCAGTGTGGGTCTGTCCTTCTCATGCCAGCTTGTGTGGGGACTTCCCTGGCTCTTGTAAAAAACATTTTCCACTCAGTAAAGGGTGCAAAGCACAGTGTTTGACTGAAGAATGATAACTAACATTAGTCCTGTGATGGAACTAAAGGACATTTGATCCTTAGCCATAATTGAGGGTTGGACCGTGGAAGATTTGACAGCCTCTTTCTATCCCCACTCAACAAAAGTGGGAATAAAAATGGAGTGGCAGCGACTCGCCACCACGCTGGAGTGGGCAGCCCACGTTTTCTCGGCCTGAGGATTATGGCCTTAGACATAGACGTGCTAATTCTAAAGATTTTACACCAGACTGTAAGCTGCCTCCGTGTGGCTGATGGGCTCCAGTCCAGTGGAGCAGAACCGCATCATCCCCGCCAGCAATGACGGAATCCAATCTGGCCAGACCGGAATCCCTCTGGCTTAGAGCAGAGCAGCGACCCGGCTCTCACTCCCACCGCATGGGACCAAAAAGGCTCTCTCCACCGCACTCCCATAAGCAGGTGGCCTGGAAAACCTCAGGGGTCACGACTGCAAGAATTACATGAAAACACTTTGGCAAACTCACTCGCCTCTTCCTGTAAGAGGAAAGATCTGCTGCACTGTTCCCAAAACTGGGGGGAAAAAACCCATAGAACCGGTTTTGAATCTGAAGTTTGACTCCTCTCCATCAAGCTGATAGACTTTCCCAGGGAGACGGAGGGATGGGATCCACCCCAGCAGGTTCTTTCATGGCCGTGTTTTGGCTGCTGGTTTCCTTCAGAGATGTGTGGCCGCACTTCATAATGTTTAACAGGTATGACTTGTCTAAGGCTGTGGCTCCTCTTGGAAACACGAGGCATGCCTATATACCTTTACAGTCTTTCTGCTGGCACCGATCGCTCTTTCAGATTGAATCTTATCATCTGAGTCGGGTTTAATTCCAAATTATAAGTCAGGCGTTCATGTACAAACTGAAATCCATTCAGAATCTGTTCAGATGTCTTTCTCTGAACTGAGCCGGTTGTTAAACACGCTGGAACATAAGGTGCATTTAAAGCCAGTGCCAGAATTCCTCCCTGCAAAATGGCGACCCGAATGCGTCAGAAATCGGATCAGCCTCCTGCACGTGCCGCTGCGCAGTTTTACCGCGCTGACCGGACCTGATGGCTCTCACAGGGGCGCCGTGGCATGAAGGGAATTAAACTGGATGTGTTAAGCTGGGGCTGTTCCCCTCCAGCTGCCCGTGTCTCCACCGCTCACGTGACCGCCTGGCTTTTACAGAGGCCTTGTCGACCCCCGGGGTGAAAAGGTCACTGACACTGCAGCCGCCCCTCCCCAACACACACACGCACACACACACACACGCACAATGCTGAGTGTTAAAAGGTGAAAAAAAAAAGGTGCCGGGGAAATGATGATGTGTCAAAAATAATAAAATGGATTGATTTGTGCACTGCAATAACTCGCACAATGGCGGATAGAAACCCATTGTGTGAGGCTTACTCCACATCCTGCCCCACTAAACCGCTGTATATGGTCTCGATTGAACCAGATTTGATGGAAAATTACTCCCTCTGTACAACTCCACCAGACGAGCGCCAGAGCAGGGAGAGGAGGAACGTCTTTGGATAATTCTGTATTCCCCCGGTGGTGCGTTTGACATTGTTCCCGTGCCCTTTCCGGTGGAGAACAGGGGTACACGTCCCCAGGGGCAGTGCATGTGGAAGACACCGGGAAGACTAACCTTGTATAATTAATGATGTAAAACGAAGAAGGAACCCAGGAAAAAAAACAAACATCCTGTTCTAATTGCACTTATCTTGTTGGGTGTTTTGGTTTGTCCCTGAAGGGATTAATTAAGCAGCACAAGACTTATAGTTGGTGCTAAACGCGGTCCCTTAGTAAAACACACACTCGCACTTAAGGTTCATCTGGTGCTCCACTTGGCACTGCTATCGCACGACGGAGGGGTGCTCTTGAACGTAGTACCGAGTTGCTTGAGAGATCTCAAACATCTGTTGTGAAGTATGCTGTTCAAACCTCCTGCAGACAATTCGGTATCAAACAGCACTGGCATGTTGAGAAAAAACTGGAAGAGAAAATTTGATCAGCAAACACATGAGGTTCCTGAACAAAACGGAAAAGGAGGCGCATTTCTTCTCTGTATGAAAATTAGACGTGGAGTGAGGAAGGAGTGGGACTGCAAAGTGTCTTTTTTTTTTCTCCCTGTCTTTTGGAGACCACGACATATTTCTTAAACGAGTTAAAAAAATTCGCTAAAACGACACAAAAATGCCAAAACGCACAGCTGGAGGAGGCTGCCGCGGCAGATGTGGGTCAGGCTGGGCTGCGGGTCAGGCCGTAGCATTTGGAAAGCCCCTGCATCATCTCAGTCTGCCTTCAGCTGCTCTCCTTTGTCACAGCCAACTGTTGTTTTGGCTTTATCTTGATATTTTTTTAACATTTTTATATGTGTCACTGCTCATATATGTGTGAGCTGAAATTAATCACCAGTGGTTTTAGCTGCAGTACTCAGAAACCCACACCTCTGAAAAAAAACTGCCCACTTATTCAGAGTGCTCGTCTGACACCAGAGCTTTTTTTTTTCCCCCCCTCCGTTTTCATAATCTGTGAAACAGCTATCTTAAAGCTCCGAACATTTGATTACAAAAAACATTTTGAAGCGACCGCTTACAGTGAATGTCACCCACAGGAGCAAGGTCGACGTTTTTGATAAAAAAGAATCTGAATGGTATGTGGGTCAGTTGTTCGGGTCAGATCTGGTGGCGCTCGGTATCAAACATGTGCAGGTCGAACTGGTGGCGGCAGATTCTGCCTGTGCTGCAAAACAAAAACAACAAATGGAATAATTTGGTAGATTTTGACAGTCTTCTTGGACTTTTCTACTTTTTCCTGATTCCTCGTTGATTTGGGAGAAGGAGACTTATTGCAATGGTAGTGATAAGTGTAATAAGTGAATCTTTTGAATAGAGACCCATAATGATTTGTTGCCATGTAGTGACCTTGGCATTGTATCTAAAAAATACTTTAAAATAGTATTTATACAAATTTTAAGCCCATGCAGAGCTGTTTTTAAGGGTTAGCATTTTATCACTTTATATACAAATGTAATTTATATTGAAATAAAATGCAAATATAGAGAAACATATAACAGCAAAGCAGCTTCACTTGTTAAAGCATGCATGTTTGTTTTAAGACTACAGTTTATGCTATGTTGTGAGCACTTATTTGAAGAATTGAACTTTTTTGCACTAAAAATGAAATGGTTTAAGTTGTTGGATGTTTTCCATTTCATGCTTACCTCTTTGAGTGAATGTTTGCAGTTCTACGCCGTATTTCAGAAATCCCCTTGGTTTCTTTTTAAGGCACAGCATCTGTTTGCAGAAAAGCCTTACATTGTTAAAAATGTGTTCTAATTAGAGTAGCTTTGAAAGAAAATTAGAATGTTTTAATATCCTGAGGCCACGACTGTATCAATATTCACTTTTTGCAGAAAGTAAATGAAAATTTTGGAGCCTATACAGAAGATTAACAATTGTTTTATGTTCACATTAGAGCAGGAAAGATGGAGAGCTGTGGAACTGCACACACTATTTAAGCCCACTGAATCAATAAAGCTGAAGAGATGATATTTGTCCCTACTCCACAGTGACTCTCACCCTCAATGTATCATCTTAGGTTTTCTTGTTTTGTTTAACTAATGCAACACAGTGCCCATCACAAATGTACAGGATCCCAATCTTAGAGAGGAACAATTTAATTTTAAGATACTAAAAGTTTCCATCCCCGGTCTGGTAAAATGTGGTGTTGTTAGGGTGTTGCTGCTTTGTGGGTTAGGTGTTGCAGGTATTATGGGTTATTATGAAGAACAAGACAGAGGTTCTGTCATTTTTCGTATCAATTTAGTTTCTTCTGACTTTTTTGCAACACAAAAAAGCAATGTGAATCTACATCCTATGTCCAGAGGGTTTTAAGAAAAATTACAAATCTGGTTAAAAAGAGCTAAGAAATAAAGAAAGTTCTCATATTCAATCAAAACTCTTGGTAATATTGAGACTGACATCAGGAGGAGAGGCTGTTGGGCTGGAGTGGCTCTGCCGTCTCCTCCTCTGGCAGACAGTGATTACGACGCATCGCTAACAGCAGTCAAATAATACACATTGAATACATTTACATGCACACCGGGATCCTTCTTTTGGCCTCATTTAGAATAGTAATAGTATTCAGCATTCTGTTCAGCATCTGTGCAGGTTTGCTCTGAATTGTCATCATATCTCGATAAAAAATATCATCCACAAACTGGGTAAGATGTCATAGCTTGAATGGTGTTTCACAACAGATTAGCATACACTTGTTTGTCAAAACAATTGTAAAGCTCCATCCAGGTTTTATATGAGACTATTCCAAGAAAAAGCTCCGATAATAACCAGGCTACCGGCTTATATATAAACATAACTGCTGGTGTTTCCTACCATTCACTCTCTTTGGTTGATTTTCATTATGTCTGTCGGCCATGACTAATCTAGAACTGGAATGACGCTGAAAACATGACAAATACATTTAATGCGGCTTCAGGAAAACACCTGATGCAACTCGTCACAGGACAGAATATCTTCTGAATGACACCACAGGCTGTGGTGACCTCAGACCACCACCTCAGCAAGCATCATTACCTCCAAATTACACGTACATCCACTCAACGACTGAGGAGACATTTCAATATCTCCCATTGATCCCGGACAAGACGTATGAATACGACTATGAGGTCCCCCCCCCACCACCCCTTAGGACCACTTAGTACTAAGTCCAATAACAGTTAGACAGACTCTGGGCTAATGGAGAGTCTTATCAATGCGGCAGTCTGCCACACTTTGTCTGCAGAGTCCCAACTCCCCCACCTCTGTCCTCCTCATCCCTCAGCTTTTTGCTTTAAACCCCTGATGAACAATCAGCGCAGGTCACATTATTGCACATATGAGATTAATTTACTCCCTGCAGAACACGGAGTGATGTTATTACAGGAAAATCAATGTCCCCCTTGTTGTTCTCTGGGGCTGAACAGGGTGTGCGCACATCTGCTCTCATAATACAACTGCTGACCTTGCTGTCAGAGTGCGAGCCAGAGAGAGGCTGCGGCGAAACGGCCACTTTGTTGTTTATCAAAGCTTTATCAAGCCTCTCTGCTCCCACAGACGTGTGACATCAGACTGTGGGTCAGCCGGCCAACCGGGGCGCACTCCAGCTGAGAAAACCTCGGCCCGTGTCGGCGGAGGACGATAACCCTTGTAGATTTGGATTTCTGCAAATAGCCGGAGTGATAAAAGCTCCCCTGTGTGTGTTGACCGAGGAGTACGAGAGCCATCAAAAATACTAAACCCCCCCCCCCTCGCTTCATAGAACATTTATTAACTAAAACTAATAAAATTTTATTCCTGACTCCTTCATACTCAGATTTTAATTCCTTTCTGCCCTAAAAGCACAATAGACCTCCCGGGTGACCTCTTGACCGTTGGTGGAGGGCAGGTCCTCATGAAAAGGGGGAGGGGGACCTCTGGGACAGAAAGCCTCTCTTTGGCCCAACGATGTCCGCTTTTATGCGCCTGTTTTTCTGTGAACTTGATAGGAAGCCAACAAGATAGATAAAAGAAAAGTCATGTCGGTTCACGCAGCAAATCTCAGCCGAGGTAATGCCAATAAAAACAACTTATGACACGATTCAGGCCAACAATAATCACCCCTGTAGGATTTAGAATAGAGGAGGGCGTTCCCCCTAAAGCGGTAAGAAACAGCAGTAAGTATTGTTTGTGTTATTCATTAAAAATGTATGCACCCTTAAACAGAATACCTTATAGTTTTGTTTGGAAAAGAAAAATGAAGGATGTATTTATTATTACTTTAGAATAACCATACTGATCACCGTACATTGCTAAGGGAATATTCAATGTTTTATTTTATAAATGTATTCAAAATACCAAGTTAAAGGTGTTTCTTCCCCATAAAAAAAACAGTTCTCTCTTTTTAAATGCTTGCAAGGACTTAAAGTGGAATTATGGGCAGCATTACATTGGAGAAATAGTTAACAATTGTGTTTTCTCTAAGTGTATAATTATGTGATAATAACGAGCATTATTGCGACCTCAGACTCATTTAAAGCTACAGTGTGGAAATATGAGATCTATTTGTTAATTAGTTTCTAATCACTTAGAAAATTTAAATGAGCTTTTGTGAACTTCGAATGAAGCACTTATTCAGTAGTGATTTGGGTTAATATTCAAGAACAGCCATTTTCCATCATAACCAAAATAAATATAGAAGAAAACAATGACTCATTTCACAATGTGAAAAAACGAACGGCACACAGGTGACTAAGAAAGTGAGGATCCTTCTTTTTATGTCATGAAAAGGGTTAGGTAAAGGCTTTTGCACTTCTGAAAGATGACAAAAGAATTTGAGAGTGACACAAAAGTTGCTGATTGGTGCTTCCGACTCCCAATGATGCAGTACAGGAGGGGGGACTGAATTGAATAAGGTTGCTATCTCCAACTTGACCAACAGATTTTTACACTCTGTTACTGAAAAGTTGCACTAGACAAATGGTAATGGTGTTGATTCACATAAAGCACAAGGTTTCTGGCAGCTATTTTTTCTCATCGATGACTAAAGCTGCTGCATCGGGCTGTCATTTTGACATTTAAAAAGCAGCAGGTTGCTTTCTGTACAGCAGACATGCTCACTGGTCATGTATTGAATCAAGAGCAGTTACAGGACACATCACAACTCAGGTGTAAAGATTCTTGTCATTTAGATCTCATTTACTGTCTTTACTTATTCTAGTTTGCCACTAGAAGTCACCACATATGCACACCAAACATTAAACATAATTCAATGAGTAAAAATGACATTTGCAAGGACTATGTTACCAAAAACCCTTTGATAGACAAAAATCCTTGGGTATCAAATATTGGTCAGCCACCCAGCACTCCCCTTTGGTTATGAAAGTGTGCAAACAAAAATGTTAAATTTGACTTTAAAAAATATTTTTGGTGTGAAAGGTTGTGCATTTTTGTTTCCACTCAGATTTACTTACCTGAGAAAAAAATAGTTGCTTCCTGGGCTCAGTGCCACTCAGACAGCTATGACTTAGTTGAAAGAAAAACAATAAAGTCCATTTCTTTGTTTGTTTAATTTTTTTTTTCTCCACAAATGTTCAAATTTGCATCTGTGTGGTACTTTGCTCACAGTGGTGAAAGAAGAAAAGAATATTTCAAATCTACACTTTGTGATTCATTCTTAAGTTTCATGCTAAGCGGCTGTGAAAACTGTGACCCGGTTTTAACTCAAAGTTAAAACCACTGATGCTTCTACTGCAGTGGAGAAAAACTGAACATAGGCGTGAACGTGGCGATGAGTCCAATGGTTTAGAAATGACTGATAACAGGAGTCTGACACATAGCTGCTGGCCTGTCATAAATATGGTTCCTTTAATGCAATGTATCAAGGATGTAACGCCTCCTTCCAGTAAAAACTCACCATGTAAAGGTTATTTTTAGCAATAGTTGTTGGATGTTGAGAGTATAAACAGTTAATATTTCTGGGTTCTGTAAAACATGTCAGTTGAAATAATCATCTTTTACTGGGTTGACAAAAATAAAGGCAAATATAACTGTCCAAACCAGTGTGTTTGATTTTTATGTTTGATAAAAAGAAACAAAAACGTCATAAAGAGGTAGTAAGCATGTAGAACACTCCTTTGCCTTTGTAATAACCAGTAAGTAAAAGTGTGTCAGAAAGAAGAAGCTGTGTGGAACAGAGCCGTTTCGCGACCTACAAAAGTCCCCGAACCCCCTGTTTCTCCCCCCGCCTCCCTCCCGTCGACGTGCCAAGTGTGGCTGTCTGTCTCCCCCCGCGTCCGCTGCTCACAGCTTTACCTGCAGCAGGAGGAAACACTTGTCCCAGACTGTGCCAGACAGACCGACAGACAGGCGGACCAACAGACGAGAGACACCCCCGCATAGTTTCCGTCAGCCGGGTGACGTCTCCGCCTCCCCGCCTGTGTGCAGTGTGACGTTACGGGGCTGGAGTGGAGCCTCTAGCTGCATCTTGTTATCTTGTTGACGGTCCTGCCTGGCTTTTCCAGTATTGAGAAGACCCCGAGCGAGTGAGGACGACCGACGCAGTGTTTCAGGCAAGTGTTCGTCGTGAAAAGGGACGAAGTTTGTTGTAAACGGAGCCGTTAGAGAGAGGACGGGTAACGGGTCCCGGTGTCCGATATCGGCGTCTGAATTCCTGCGTTTATTCGCTGCCAGCGGAGGGGGTGAAGCTAATCTGCTTTAGCCGGCCGTATCGCTTTCTATCGCGGGTTAGCCTGCCCTAATATTAGCGCTTTCGGTCCGCCGGGTTAACCCTGCTTTATCGGTCACTATGCTGGGTTAGCCTGCCCTACTGGAGTGGGGGTTATCTCTCCCGTCCGACGTAGCGGATCCCGAGGTTTGCCAGTCTGCGCAGGCAGAACCGAACCAGGTCAGACTGCTTTACTATGTCTCGTTTTTCCGTGGGAACCGGTTTCATTTTTTAGCCCGTCTGTGCTCGTGGGCAGCTAGCGGAAAAGCTCGAGCTTTAACTGACTTTCTCTCCTAAATCAAACACCTTTTTCCCCCCCTCACTCACTCACTCACTCACTCACTTCACGTCTGAGTCGTAGACAGACCAGAACAAAATCCCTCTCACACAGAAATGTGGGACATTTTATTTAGCCTTTTATGTGCTTCTCGGACACTCCGTGGTCGGGAAACCCCGCCGTAGCCTCGCGAAATCGGCTCGTGCGGAACGGCCGACCTGCCCGTGCCTTCCCAGACCAGACTGTAGTGTAGACAGTGAATGTCATTATCAGCACTGTCTGCATACCAGTGCCGAGCCAGCAGAGGAGGCGAGCTACAGACGGGAGGAAGAGGGGGAGGAGGAGGGGAGGAGGAGGAGGAGGAGGAGGGGAGGGGGTAGTAGCTCTATACGCGGTGTCCTTGCAGCAAAAAATGATACCAGAAGTGTAGGTTGAAACGAGGGGCGACTTTAACAATTGTGACGAGGTTTCCTCGAGGAATACGGGCCGTATTAAGCGACCGCCGGCGTCTCGGCCTGGTGGCAGACAGCAAATAAGACCAGAAGACTGGAGGTGTTAGCCGTCAGAGCCGGAGTCCCGAGCCAGCCCTGGGTGGAAGGTGGCTCCCCGTAGACCCCCGTGTGTTGGTCGGTGACGTGATTTGCCGTGTATGTACATTATATTGGACTCTGTTCCGGCGGAGCCGCGGAGGCGTTTTTAAAGCGCCCACAGACATCCACCCCCCTGTCGGAAACGGGGTTGGATGGAGGTTTTGCACCGCAGCGGCGTTTGTTGAAAAAAAAAAAAAGGAATAAAAAAAATGTGAAAAGCGATACCGACATTTTCAGCGGCTTTCGATTTGACGAAGTCTTCCAAAATAACTTCTGACTGTACGCCTTTGCTGCCTCTTAAAGGTCGACGTTTCCACAGATATTTCACCGCACCACGAGCGGTCTAATGATTCAATTTGAACGGCATTAAATCTGTATTGTGTCATATTGCAGTAGTAGCCATTATGAACTACACAGCCTTCGTTTGAAAGTGGGGACACCGGGTTATTGTTGTTTACCTTTTTGGCCGTAAAAAGCCGACAGCAAGAAAGGGGGAGAAAGCGCTTAGCGGCGTGTCACGCTGGGAGCAGACCGGGGGGAAGCGGAGCTCTGCTGCTAGGGCTTTTATCAATTGTTTTTCATGTGGGTTGTTGGGGGGTCAGCGTGGGGCAAGCTGGCCGAGGGGGGACGGCACATTGTGGCAGGGAAGGACACTTTCATTTGCAAAGTGAAGCCTTCCATTAACAATGTAATGAGAGAGGGGCAGGGTGGAAGGGAGAAGTCTGGCCAACTGGTTTGGCTTGTTAAAATTCTCACTATGCTCCCGGAGAGTTTGGTTGAAAACCTTTGGAAGACACAGGGATGTAAATTCCCCTGTGAGTTCAGCTGTGAGGGGCTGAGAAAACCTTGTGTTTGTGTGAAGTATGGTAATGGCCATTTGGTGTAGTGGACCAAATTAACAGCCACTGACCTCCTCAGCCTCAAGCAAGGGCAGTGTAAAGCATTCCATTCTTTTGTGGCTTTTCTCTTAGATTTATTTTTTATTTTTTAGATTGCTCAATTGTTATTGTCACTGTCTCTGTACAGGAAATTAATTTGTTATTTTATGAGTGTGAGTGGAGTTTTTTTTTTTCTGTTTCTGAGTTTCTGTTTCTCTTCGTGTTCAGGCAGCGGACCAGAGCATTGAAAACTACGGTAACCTATCATCATGCACGTCTTTAACGACAAGAAGATTTGTGTCATTTAAAAGAGCAAAAACATTGGGCTTGGAAAAAAGACACAGGACGACGAGAACACTCAAAGAAGAGAAGACAAACACAGCAGCAACCCTGTGCGCAGACATGGCCAGCACCCAGACCAGTTTGAAAACCCCTTTCAAAGACTTGACCTCGTTCAAGGGCAACATGAAGCGGCTGTACAGAGAGCGAATGGAGGACGCTCCCATCAAGAAGCGAGTCATGGCGGAGATCAACCTGAAGCGGCGTGGCTTGGATTCCCTGCCAAAAACCCCCAAGGTGAAGAGGGAGCAGACCGAGGATCTGCACCATGACTTTGACATGAGCGTGGAGGGCCGGGCCGAGCTGCACGTGGTGGGCTCCGCCAAAGCCCTCGATCTGAGTCCCGGGCTCAAACACACGCTGGCCCAGTTCACCCTGAGCAGCCAGAGCTCCCTCGGGGGCCCCGCTGCCTTCTCAGCGCGCACAGGCCACGAGCACTCCCCCGCGGGAATGCCCCCCCTTCCCTCCCCTCCTGTTCTGGGAGGGGGCCCTCTGCTGGTTCCCTGCGACAGCTCCACCGAGCTCACGCACTCGCTGCTGGAGGGCGAGTCCATCTCCTGCTTCGTGGTCGGGGGCGAGAAGCGGCTCTGCCTGCCCCAGGTGCTCAACTCGGTGCTCCGCGACTTCTCGCTGCAGCAGATCAACACCGTGTGCGACGAGCTCTACGTCTACTGCTCGCGCTGCGATGCCGAGCAGCTGCACATCCTCAAGGTGCTGGGCATCCTGCCTTTCAACGCGCCTTCCTGTGGCCTCATCACGCTGACAGATGCGCAGCGGCTCTGCAACGCCCTGCTGCGTCCCGGGGCCGCCTTGCCCGCCGACCCCAGCGGTAAGCTGTCGGCCCAGGGCCTGCTGAAGGAGAGCGAAGCCGGCTTCCAGGTGGAGCACCAGTGTCTGGGGAAGTGCCAGGGTCTCTTCGTGCCCCAGTTCTACTCCCAGCCCGAGGCGCCCTGCATCCAGTGCGTCGAGTGCCAGTTGCTCTTTTCGCCGCAGAAGTTTGTCATGCATTCGCACAAGTCACCCGATAAGAGGACCTGCCACTGGGGCTTTGACTCGGCCAAGTGGCCCTGCTACCTGCAGCTTGCCAGGAAGTACCAGGGTACCCCCGAGGAGCCCAAGTTCAAGCAGCTGTTAGATGAGGTCAAAGAGAAGTTCCATTATCAGCTCAAGAGGTCACTAGACAAAGTAAGTGCACTTCTGAATAACTTTGATTGGCTACTGATACAGATTTTGTTTGACTTGCATGTTGTTTAATCTCCTCCATAAAAACTGTTTTCTCATACTATTAAAAACATTTGTTACATTGGACGATGTACTTTTAAAGTCTCAATGCACAGACAAGCTGACATATTTTCTGTTGGGGTTCAAAGGTTTAAAAGGACTACATTATAGCTAATGTTATCTTAAACCAGCCATGACCTAGCGTTGGTCTGGGAGGCCCGGGACAGGTGGGGACATCTGCTTGGCCAGGTCTGATCAGACACACAACGTTAGACCAGCTGGCCACAGCTGAAGAGGAAGTGCATCATTTATCCCCTCAGGCCAGCTGGAGGTCAGAGGGAAGACTGCTCAACAAGGGGGTCAATATAAGACACTAAAGTTTTCATGGTGCAGCTGAATACATGTCAGCAAAGAAATAAGCCATTTCTAGTTTGCATTCAGTTACCAGAATTTGTTGTTCTGCAGATTCTGTAGCGGATCATTTGGTTTTGTCCAAAGTGAGACCTTTTTTGGCTGTTTGATCATTCATTTATAAACTCTTTGAAGAGTTGCTTAGCAACATCTTCTTTGAAGAAGAAATTTCTGAATTCTTGAGAAATCATTTTTCTAAAACACATTAACCTGCAGGAGAGCCTGAAATTGAAATTTAGCCATCATCAAAGCTCTGAATGCTGCGGTCTTCCAAAGAAGATGGTTTTGCTTTTGCTTTTCTTTCTGCTGTGTGAAAAGAAGTGAGAAAAAAAGAGTCAGTTAAGCCGCAAGGCCGGCAGCTCTGTGGAAAGGTAAGGTGCCCTGGACTCTTGCTCGGGCATTCGGTGGTTTGCGTCTCCTGACCCCGTCCGACCACAGCGCTAGTGTTTTGTTGGAATAGACGCGGTGATATTTCCTTCTGCACGGCGTGGATTGTTCCCAGTTAGACGCACAACGTGCAGCTGGATTCTTCTGGAGTAAAAACCACAGCTGTTCCACAGCTATTACGATTTATTCGTCACTACCACTGACAAGGTAGTTACTCATGTGTGCGACTGCAGGCGTCAAAAATGTAAGGCGAGTGTGACATCGGGAAACTTATTTGCCTCTTCTCCGTCTGGTTAAGTTGAGGTGTGAAGATGGCAGAAACACTGTCAGCTATCCCGACCGTAATTCTGTCCCACTTCCTCCAAACTTTCCGTCCCTCTCCCCCTGCCTTAGGGTAAAGTATTCCCTTTCAGAGGCATAGACGTTTTTAGCACCGCAGCAAAGACGCGAGAAGCAGTAAACAGCAGCGGACACACACCACAGGAGACAGAAACACCAAAGCATATGCACTGTTGAGGTGGATGATGAGTCCCTGAGATTTTTCTATGCATGAGACATCGTTACTGTGTGTGTCTGCATCCGATAAGACACTGGAGGCTGGTGTTACACATCTTTGTCTTTCAGTCTCTCACTTTGCCACGCTCCCTGGAGCCGTCGTCTCACCACAAATCAAGGTGCCATCTTCTGTCTGAGGTGATTTCCACCCTCTTTTTTCCCCCCTGCTCCTTAATCTGAGTGGCAGGGGCTGAGTGTTACCCTGTTCTGCTAGTTGTTCAGGTTAGGTTTAGTTAGTTTTGGAACCAATCGGTTTGTGTTGATTTGAGACATACAAAGTCGCATTCCTGGAAAGATAATTGCTGAGAAGTCTCCAGGAAACAGGTGAATTTTGGTGTTAAAGGACGATGCCACTTCGGTCCACTCCTGACTGAGCGGATGTGTGAGTGTGTGAAAGGTCAGAAGCCGAGGAACAGGGTTCCACTGCAGCGCCCCGCTCCAGCAGTGGTTTCCCTCAGCGCACAGCCACTTTCTGTTGCTGTGTTTGCGTAATGAAAGTGTGTTTGAAGAGGAAGTGAGGCAGACGGACATGTCTCTCACCCTGAACATCCTCCAGACTTTCGGTGTCCAGCCGCCTCCTCTGCACTGGCTGTGTGACTCATATTTTCCACATCCCAGTGGATGTTAGTCGAGGGCCAGCCAGACGGCTTATGCAGTCACACATGCTTTTAAGAAATGTGGCTCGCTTATGTGTGCTGGTCTTAAATGCTGGCAGTGGTCCCATGGGCCCTTATTTACACACAGTATGAATGTGTACATTTACGCATAGTCCAGTTTTACCAGAGAGTTCTGGTTCCCCAGAAGAGAAGAAACACAAACAAGGGGAGCATTCTGGAAGTCCCCCCCCTCCCACCCCCGGACTTTCTCAAATGGATACCAGCTCTATATCCTGTTTGGAGTGTTTGGGTTGAGAAGGAGCATTAAAAACTCCAGGACCTGTGTTCCATAAGCGGCGCCCTGTGCCTGGAGGCTTGGCTGGCCTGTCTACAGCTCCTCGCTGTGTAAACAGAGTTTGTCAGACGGATGCCACTAACGGACAGCAACAAGCTGATTTCTTATTGTACAAAATTATTTCAGTGAGCTCATTTTGCCAGAGATTTGACACCTAATGTCTCAGTCAACTTTGGCAAAGCTATTTGTTATAGAAATAAAAATCCCCCATTTATTTGATTCGTTTGAAAAAAGCAAGCGATTTTTGACACCTCAGTGGATCTTTGGGGTTTTATTGATTTTCTTTTTCAACGAGGCAGAACGATTTGTTCCCCGCTGTGGTTTCGGACTGTGACGAATCCTCCGCCGACACTTCAGGTGTGTCTCTGAACCCTAGCGAGCGCGGCCCCGACATATTGAGCATGTGTTGCCCATTTGCCTCGGCCTGGGTCGCCGCGTTGTGCTGGCTCGCAGTCAGCAGAGTCAGACGGAGAGAACAGGCTTCCTCTGTCTGTCTCCCCGGTCGGCCTGACATAGTGGCTGCGGTACAGACGGCAGACAGCTGCATCTCTCTGGCTTCCCCTATTTGCTATTTGGAAAGCAGTGACTTCATTACCACAGAGCAGTGCAGCTGCACTCTCTGGCTGGCTCCCGAACCGTCTGCTAAGTCTGCCCGTCTGCTTGTCAGTCATTCTCTTAGGCTGGGCCTAATTGGATTTTGCCAGACATACTAATCATTCATGGTGCTGCAATTGGGGTCTCTTTCTTCTTCAACTACCTTTATCTCCACATTCATCTTCAGTCAGCTTTCTTCTATTAGGTTTATGCCCTCACATGTCGTGACTTATGAACTTCAGTCTGCTTTCCAATGCAATTTGTGGCTCATCATTGTCTCCTTCTTTTGGCCTAAATTTATCTGCACAGTCAAAGCCTCCCAGGCTCCCAACAGCACACATAAACTAAGTAAGCAGCCAAGTGATTTGATAGGCTGATCGTTACATAAGCAATAAGACTACTTGTGTGCATTGGTGAGGCAGACGAGAGGAAAGGCCAGTGGCTATTGATTGGGTCTCCAACCTTGATGGATGTTGCTAGCCGCCGTTGACATGTACACCAAATAGAGTACAACACAACCACCCGAGGAGGAAGGAAACAGGAGGGAGAAATGAGAAGACTCAGTTTCAGTGGTCACAGCCAGCATTACATAAGTTCCTGTCTGTGTTCAGACATGTGCCTCAATCTCCCAAATTAACTTAACTTTGGCTTCTGCTGTCGCTCACTATACTCTTAAACCTCGGTCAAGCTGAAGTTGTGTAGAGCTGGCATGAAAAGGTACGGCCACCCTGAGGGAATGCAGCCCAGCTAATGAGCCAAGGATAAGGAACAGGACCAAAAGAAATCTTGATTTGGGCTGCTGCAAGTCACTCTGTGAGCCATTTCTGTTCTACACTGTGGTGTTTTTTTCAGACAGGCCTCGTTCATAACTAGGAGGTTGTTACAGGGAATTTGGGGCGAAGCTATCCTTTCCCCGGAGTTGAAAATTAACCTCCCAGGACCTTAGCTGAACTGCAAATTTATCCTGTAGCAGCCCTCTTAGTGGACCAATCACATGCCTTCTGGCTTGCACTTCCTTGCTTACACTCACCCCAGCCCAAGACACCCATACACATATTTCTATGTCTGTCCATTTTCCAAAGAACAATTAGTCCCTCATACTGGATACACAGCTGCCCCTTTGAACGCTGGCCCAGAGTAACCTACAGTCCATAATGCCTGTATGTAGTTTGGTGGGGGAGAAGTGTTCATGTGCACTACGCCTCAGCTAGTGTTTGCTGCCTGTTGTAAAGAGCTTCGTGGGGCCCCTCAAAGTGGGAGGAGCTGCGCTGAGGGGCCTCTGGTATGTCACTATCAGGTCAGTGCCAGTATTATAGAGCTGTAATAGCGCTGCAGCTCACTGGAGGAATGCCTAAGCCATTAGTTTGGAGTCTTTGCAGTAACGATATAAGAATCAGTTTTTAGATGTCGCATGTTCCCAGTTCAGTCCACTACCTAAATTAATTTAGTGTCCCGTCCTCCGTACAACATCTCCACATTACAAATCCACCCTCGCTCTGCAGGTGATTATTCCCCACCTCAGCTGTAGCTTGTTAGTTTTCACCGTCGCCTCAGCTGGACCCGTTTCCCACCTCAGCACCAGAGGACGAGGGTTACGTGCTGCTGGTGGGACCGAAGTGAGCCGTTCATGGAGTCGAGCAGCAGACAGGGGTGTGTTTAGATACACAGGAGCTACTGCCACGTCTGCCAACAGTCACAGACTAAACAAACGGCCCAAGCCCCCCCCATCTACACGTCCCAGAGGCTTTAACAGTGACCTGGACTGGCAGCCCGTTTGCATGTTTACTGTAATATGCCTCTCACCCTCAGGGTATCAGACCAGTTTGCAGCTTCTCTGGAAAATAAGGGTGAGAACAAGTGGGATGTTTAACAGGCTGCAAGTCCAAACACGGCTGTTGGAAGAGGTTTGAATAGCTACGTGTCTGCCTTGCTTTTTTTTGTTTTGCATATCGGAATAATGAGGAGTCTTGGTATTAATTAATTGATGTGCTGATGAAAGAATGAATGTCCACGGCCGGGTCTCCCCGGGAGACAGTCAGAAGAGCAGATTGTGTGTGCGCTGGGGGCACGGTGTAGTGGGAGGTATATTGTAAAGGCGCTGAGGGAGGCTGCCAGCCTGTGTGTGTTGTGTGTAAGCAGAGAGTGCGTTTGCATTTGAAAGGCTCTTCTGTGCCGCCCTCCCTGTGGGGAATGGTGATTAATGAAGATGTAAATGGAGGAAACCAGACACAGTGCTTTCCGTAGGATTATCGTGTCCACACTTCCGGACACATCATATAGACACTTAAAATCAACTCTTCATGTCTTCCCTACAGTCTCTCAGAGAATGAGATAAGTACAGGATATCCCCACATGGATACCACACAGCACATGGATCCCAGTTACTACACTGATCTATTATGCATGCTGCAAACATGGGGAAATCAGGGGGAAAGCAGCAGTTTTCATATAAATCCCCTTTCTCCATTTTTTTCCCCACATGGAAATATTCCTGTTTGGTTGGTTTAGGTTAGTTCTCCCCGCTCTGGTTAAGTAGCCCACAGTGGCAGCTAAATTAGGCACCACCTGAGCTTTTGCCAGTTTTGACGTGAAGTCCAGAAACCAAACAAAAACCAAGATCACGGCAAAGCTCCCAAGCTGTAGACCTGCTACGGTCTGTTTAGTTGCCCCAGTAAGTCTTTAATTTTTTTCAGTCTCACCTTTGCTCCACTATCTCCAACCACACTGGCAGTTTCCATACCCTGTAAATCCTTATCTCACCAGGGGCCTGATTGATGTTGCTCAAGGTGAAACTGTAAAGTTAGCAACAGGGTGGGAGGCGGCGTAAATGAGGGCGAAACAAGTGACATTCTTCTATTGCCTGCTCTTCCATCTCTTTTTGTCTCTGCTCTGCCAAATGCTGATGTGTTTATCTGACTGTTATTCCCACCTGCAGTGACGGCCCTCTTGGGAATCATCCATCTTGCTGATATTTCTTAAGGCAGACGCACACATGCAAACATACCATCTTCTTTGCCTCATGTCCCTCAAGGGGTCCTACTGACTCATCTAGATCCTGTAAATAGAAGACTTCTGCATCTGGATGTCCCTCCGGATGCTCAGTGGTCCCTTAACTCTTTACAGCACAAACTAAGCAGCAGACAGTTTTTGAAGTTGTTGACTTTCAGATGCAAGTATTTAACAGCCAGCCTTCATCAAAAAATGATGTTCTTTTGAATGCGCTTCAGCTATGAAAGTCTGATCGATGGCCGTGTGTGCTAAAACTGGTGAGTGCACTTTGGCATCCGTCATTTTAAGCAATTAGATTTAATAGATGGATAAATAAGTCTTTCCTTAAATCGTCTGTCTCAGGCTTTGTCGTGCTTGTAGTGAACAGCCCGTGCTGCTGGGGAGACTTGGCCTTGAGAGGCTTACTGTCCCTAATTTTATCTTTGGGCGCATGTGGCACTGCCTTGTGGTTCATTGTCTGGCTATAGTTTAGCCAGTCCCCATGACACGTGCACTTTGTAGCGCCAGACATTTTATTTGTCATCACCATCAAATTTAACCGGCTGAGACACATCCTGATCCCAGATGAGGCCATATGCACAGCAGTGCTTTGTAAGAGTGACTCACGTTGAGTGAAGAAATTTAGCCCTCAGTCTAATGATGCAAAATTCTGGCAGCGCTGCCTTTTCTGTCTGCTGCTTTGGCAGACAACCGGCAACTTTCTGTCCAGTAAAGCAGTGCACCTCATGCAAGTGCAAAGGTAACTCTTTGAGATTTGGATATTTGTTACACGCTTCATTAAACCTGAGCAAAGGCCCGACTCGAGCTTTGGATACAACCATACGATGACATCCCTTATTAGAGAGATGACCCACACCGATGGCAACAGCAGGGGATACTGTCGCAGTCTGCTGTCAAGGCTTAAAAGCAGTCAACGGGTCATGCAGCCAGACACACAAACAAATCATAACCACCAACCAACCACTTCCTTCCCACACCACGACAGCCCTGTCCTGCAGTGTGAGTCACAGTGCTCCATCCGTCCTGCGGTCTGCTCTCCACTCATCAGCGTCATAGTGGAGCCAGGACAAAGATTTATCACCATCCTGCTTTTTCACTCAGTTGGTTTGATCTTCGCCCAGGTGTGTTCGTTTAAAGCTCTGACTCAACTGTAATGAGATTTACCAAACCCAACTGTGCTGGGCCTGGGCTGTTGTCGGGCGGCTCTCAGACGGTGACTTTGTGCCTCTAATGTTTCAGTCTCATTTAGGAGTTCTGAGATTTTATCATGCGCATTTTAGGTAGATTAGAAATAAATGCCAGAAGTGGATTTCCCTGATCAGCTGTTTATAAGTAAGAATAATTCATGTCGACTGAGTGTTTCAGTCTCATTTTGGGGTTCTGAGATTTTATCCAGCACATTTTAGGTAGATTAGAAATAAATGCCAGAAGTGGATTTTCCTGATCAGCTGTTTATAAGTAAGATTAATTACCTGTCAGAAAATTGCTTTGATGGTGAAATGGCAGCTGACAGATTTGCATTAAAAGAGCTGTGTGTGTTTTTGTGTGTGTGTGCGACAGGGAGACAGTAGAGCCCAAGGGGCCTCGAAGGCAGAGCCAAGTTGCCCATGCAGAGAGGAGCAGTGGAGGCTTCAAACAAGCTCCTGCATGTAATATGAATGAGACCTGAGCTCCCTGCAGAACAGTCAGGCTACTCAGGGCCTGTTTGGATTTAACCGCCTCTCTGTCCATATGTTGGAGATAGATTTGACCCTGCGGGGTATTTTGGCCAGGTGGAGTTCTCTCTTTGTTGCACTGTGACATTACTGCTGGTGTGTGTCCTCTTATCCCTCCTTCCTTCCCCCCCTCTGCATCCCTCACAGACGGCGACAACCAACTAAGCACTGACATTTACTGCAGTATTTCATATTACAACGCTCCTGAACTGAGGAACAATTAAACAAAACGTCCACAAGTGACCCCTTCACACGGTCCCGGAAAAAAGCAGTAATTACGTTTAACCCAGAGAGGACAGATAGAAATAAAATAACTCAAGCTTTATGGTGATATAAATCGTAGAGAAATAATTCATCGTAACTAGCCCTTGTATACGATCTCAAGCAGGCTGCATTTCGGTGCATTTTGTGTAATTTATTTCAAAGAAAGCGGGTCGGGCTGTCTCCATTTTGTGTTTTCTCTCTCTGTAGTGATAGCAGTGCATTGCTGGCTTGCTGACAGCCTCTCTCAGCTTTCAGTCTGCTTAGCAACGCTCGTCCTCTTTGCAGCTCTCTCACTCCCCTCTTGTCTCTAAGCACTCTGAGTTGTTTCATCCATTTGAATAGTAAGCCAAGTTCCTGTGTATAGAAAACTACACACCTGTCTCATGCTTTAGTGGTGGTAGCGTATGTGCAGATCTGTTCCCGCCTGCAGTTTTGAACCTGTTATGTACCCTCAAACATCGTCTCAAGCTTTTCCCGGAGAGGTTTTGCTTAAGTTCGATGTATTAGAGATTGTAAATTTCACACATACACGCGCTGGCCCAGATGAAGCCCAGATGATAAGCACAGTCATCCACAGACAAGACAAGGGCCCACTGGCCTCATTCTCAGTCGATTTGTGTCCTCCTGGGAGCATGAAGTGTGTCTACTCGTGTCTGTATTTGTTTGCTTGTGGTAAAGTGCGTCATCCTCCCACATCGCTGTTTGATGGAGCCGCTGTTTGATGGGATGTCTGTTTACCTATGTGTGTGCATCTATGTGTGCATGTGTCTCTCTGTCTCCTGGCCTGGTTCGCTCACATAGGTGAGCCCCAGCAGCTTCAGTAATTAATGTTCCGGGGGGGGGGGGGTGCGGGCAAAGGAAAGTGGAGCACACATGCTGGGTCGCTCTGCTGGAGATGGCGAGCTGCACATGTGCAGTGCATTAAGACAGCATCCTCGTTATGGAACGGAGGTTTTTTAATAGCCTTTCACTCGGTCAAAAGGACTCTCTTTTCTTTGTAAAATACATGTAGATGTTAACCAGCAGTAATGCTTTGTGTTAATTTAATGACCTTCCTGGGTCAGATTTCATTGATTCTAATGTGAAAACCCTATTGAAATTTCCCAGAACAAGTTGGGAAACTGGTTCAGGCTTGCCTCCACAATGCAAATCACATCTGCTCTGGGGAAAAAGCTGCGTGAGAATGGCTATGATTTTTGTATTATTCAGTATTAGGAATAGATTCAGTCTATTCAAAACAATTTATCAGGTTGCTGATGCCTGACAATTTTCACCGTGGCAAAATTCAGTTGTCTTTCTTGCTTATGATGCAGTGAACGTTGGAGACCTACAACTACCAGAATGACTCGATGTTTCACCATTGTAGCAGGAACATTGATGATTAAAACAAGCAGTTTTGGTTCACTTTTCATATAGCACGTACCAAATGACGAGCCTTTACAATTCTATCTTAAACTTACTGTGCTTTTAATTTTTTTCAGACACTTGGATTAAAGCCCTGATTATCCGAAATAATTTGAGCAGTATTTATCTGTCACCCCCTTTTCAAACTTTCTGTGTCGCTGGCAGTGTTTGTGTGCGAGACGTGGGGGTGGCGGATTACTTTAGCCTGATTCCAGTCAGACAATTTGTCCATTCATGAGGTAACATCATTACAACCCTCCACATGCACTGAAGTGAACGTAGACCGGAGGCCGCCTGGGAATTGTCTGTGCAACATGAGGAACAGAGGAGCAGAGACGGAGATGAATAGAAAAATTGATCGAGGGAGCATAAAGAGGCGTCTTTTATGTGAAGGATCCTGTAGAAATACTGTTGTCGGTTTCAAAATTGAACCCCTGCCTGCAATAAACCTGCAGTGGCTGGACTGTAGATTGTGCCTTTATAAGGTGGAGATTCTTCACTACCGCCACAGAATCCTGTGAACTGTGTCTCCTCCAGGTCCCATTGGTTTTAGCTGTCAGGCCCGTGTTGTGTGGATTGTAAAATGGCTGACTGGAACTCGAGCTTTGGAGGGAGCTCAACACTTTGGCTGAGGGGAAGGGGGGGGGGGGGGGGTTGTCTAGACTTATTGCCCATGTGGCGCAAAAATGTACTCAAGGCCTGAAGCCAAAGCAAGTTGGGAATAAACCTGTCCTTATCTGCCTCCTGTTTGTGTGTGTGTGTGTGTGTGTGTGTGTGTGACTCGGGCATGACTAAACCGGCTGATGGTTATCGGTGTGTTTGTCTGACTCTGATCTTTGTATTTGGAAACAGGGAGGAACAGATGTGTGTGTCTGGGGGAAGGCGTAGACAGGCAGACAGTCACATGCTGTCTGTTTGTCTCCTTATTTGTGTTGGCTTTCCGCCGGCTTTTTTTTTTTTCTTTTCATTTCCTGTTTCTCCCTGTCACCTGTTTGTCTAACCGTCCACCTGTCAGAGCTCTCCTCATCTCCGACCTGCTGCGTTTCATTATCTCTTATCTCTTTGTACAAGGCAGGAGCCAAAGAAAAATAAGTTGATTCATCTTTCCGCAAGACCACCATAGATGAAAGTGTTTAGTTTCTTTTCACAGGAGCTTAGAAGAACTTGTCAAAATCTGAACATGCAGACCTAAAACCTAAATTGCAAAGGGTTAAACGGTGAGCCTATGCTTAAAAAGGACAAGAGAGAAGAAAAGTATATTCTTTTAATTGCCCCACTTTACTGCCTGGTTCCCTTGCGGGTCTTTATTGATTTGGCTGCTGAGACAAAGTGTGGCTCCCAGTCCATGGATAAATGGCTTATTGGATTAAGACTTTTATATAAAAGCCTCTAGTGTCTGTGTGTGGTGAGCCAGGTGGGACCTGGTAAAACCAAAACCAACCCCAAAAGGCAGCCACTTTGTGCTAGATTTTCACCACAAGCAAAAAGGCTGTGCTGCGCATTTCAACATATTTTTCAGGAAATGGCCACTTAAGAGACTCGAGTGTCTGTGTCAGTCTGTCCTCGGTCTGTTCTCGTCTCGCCATTTAGCCAGGAAGTGCCTGCGTGTGTTCAGGTCGGCCTCTCACGCAGTAGATGACTGCAGCCGTACAGGATGTGGTTCAGAAAGAGACAGGGTGTGACTGCTGCGCGTGAATGTGTGATCCTGCGTTCCTTCCTCACAGTCTGAGGCGCTTTCGAAAGGGAACCCAAATAAAAAAGCTGTGGGCCTCCTCCTGTGAAAGGAAGAGGAGAAAACGCTGCATTACTCCGCCGCTATGCCTCCTGACTGCCAGGCACATGCATGGCCCTGAAGAGGGGGGGGCAGGGGAGCAAGCGGCGCTGATACGTTGTTGGAAATCCCTCCAGATTGTTCTGCTTCTCTGGATTTTGTTTCAGTTTTCAGACCAAGCCACTAATGTTAAAATGTAAAAAGATGTGGCAACAATTGCGTTATCGGGTGTTAGTGTTGAAGGGTATGGAGGGGAAAAATACAGACGGACACACAGCCTTGCTTTTATGGGATGAAAGGTCAGAATAAGGCATGTGCAGTCTTCATTATGCCCCAGATAAGATTGGCCATTAGCTTTGTTGAGGCTAGCAGCGTTTTTTTTTTGTGTATATTCATATTTTATACCTGCTGTTAAACAATGATACAGAAATGAAATCAAACACCCAAATGTACATGACCTAAGGAGCTTGTAGGAAACAATTTGTGGTGTGTTTGTTTGAAATTTTGCGCATTTTCCTCCTAAATAATTGAAGAGTTGCTCCATGGAAACCTCGACTTTTCAGTGAATGTCTGTGCGTGCGTGGCAGGCGCGGCGTATTTGTTTTATTATGCATGTATGGAGACAGCGTGTGTATTTATAGCCAGGAGTAACTTGGAGTGTGTGTGCGTCTGTTGCACTGAGACAGCAGTCAGCTGGAGGGTCCACGGGACCGGGGAGAGGGGGGGGGGGCTTGACCTCAGACTCGCTTGCACTCTGTGTGGCAGTGTGTCAGTCTGTGTTGATGGCACGTTCGCCTTAAGCTGAGGAATGTATGAATTACACCGAGAGCAGATTTAAGATTGAGAGGGTGCTCGCCCCCCCTCGGTGCGGGATAGGAGGACCAGACTGGCAAAAGCTAACACCTAAATCATCGGCCGTCTTTTACAACAAAGTTGGATGGCTGTCAAGTTTTTGGGGAAGTTAGAAGTGCTCACTTAAAGCAGAAATCAGCTAAAAATAATAATATTGGAGCATTGAGAGCACCGACAACTATGGAATCTGATGATCCTTACAGCATTATGTTTTTACTATAGGAAAAACAAAACAACGCTTAAGAAATTGCAATGTGGACAAGCTTGAAAGAGCCTAATTTGAATATTCTAGCGTGCATGACAATGTGGGCCCGGAACTGTAGTGTTGCTGGTGTAAGCTCGATGTTCGTGCTCTGTAGCAGGACGCACAGATGTCGCTCACAGCAGACACACAAAGCTGCCTCTGAAGCGCTTTGACTGCCTGTCTGCCAAACCGTGCGCAGAATCCAGAGTCGTGCATATGTGGTACAGTGGCACGTGTAAATGCTGGCTTTAGCACCACTAGGAAAAAAAAAAAAAGAGGCCCTTTCTTCTACATTAGTGCATCTGTTGCAGAAATGTCATGTGCGCTAACGTTCCGGAGACTAAACTGAGGCTCTGGAAATGGGTCATCGTGGGAGTTCACATGGCTGTATGTGTCTGGAGC
>JABUIW010000217.1:2741311-2784657 GCA_013363375.1 Menidia beryllina
TGTGTGTGTGTGTGTGTGTGTGTGTGTGTGTGTGTGTGTGTGTGCGTGCGTGCAGCAGCAGCAGGCAGACTGCTGGTGATTAGGAACAACAGGGCAGAGTTCAGCTGAGCGACTGTGTGTGTGTGGGTGTGTGGAATGCTAATCCACATTGTCATAAGGCGAGCCTCAGCCTGACAGAGGGCTGGAGACATACGGGGGTTAAGGGCTGTTTGTGTCTGTGTGTTACACGTGTGTGTCGCAGGAGCAACCCAGATAAGAGAGCCGCTTCATTACTGGAGATTAGGCGCGAGTAGTAGCCCGTTGTGTGTGGGTGTGTGTGTTCATAAATTAAGGTGGGGGTGGGAAGATAGGAGAGGCAAACAGTTGTGTTGAAATGTGCAAACGTTTGCACCCGCACACATTCATTAAGGAAAAGAGCACAGAGCAGTATTTGTAATCAGCAGGGGTGTGTGTCGGTGTGTGGGCGGTGGGCGGTAAGCTGTCAGGTGAGCTGGAATTACTGGGAGAGACGGGGGGCCAGGGCCCAGGCTGCAACTCTTCCCCTGCCTGTTATGTTCACCCTTGCATCATACAAGAACACCAAATGTCATCAACCCCCAATAATAACCCCTCCACCCCGGTCCTCTCAGATATAGACAAACACACAGGTCCCAGACCAGGGGTCAAGCAGGAGAAATATCCGTGTCGGTTTGGATTCGTGCGCGCACAAATTCTGAGCAGGTGAATCTCCTGAGGAGTCTGCACACACAACCTTTTTACGTGAGGGGATCCAGCCAGCGAGGTCCCAGCTCATCCCCACACGACTGCAGAGTGTGTGTTTTTTTTTTTGGGTGTTTCTGTCAACTCTACTTCTTTTTTCCCCTCCTTTCCTCTATCTGTTCTCTATCCCATCATCCCACCCTCCCTCACAGAGCCCTTTGCTCCCCCCTCCCTCCTCTCAGTGCTGCAGTGCTGCTATAAGAAGAGAGAGACAGAAAAAAAAATCCCCAACCACAAGCATATGTAAACGGATGAGCCCCCTTCTGTCTAAACACAGAAACACCTGGCTCTGCATTTGACTCCAGCCTTTTTGTATTTGCATATGTGCACTTATTCAGCCATACCCTTGTAAATAGAGGACTATTTATGTATTATGCACACTAACCATTTTTTAAAAAGTCTGAGCTCGGGAATTAAATAAAAAAGCAGAGCTTCTGCAACAGATTGTTTTAATTTCTTTAAAATTTCTATAATAATCCATTTGCATAGACATGAAACAATGATACTGAGGCTATTGCTGGAAACATTTAGTGGCTCTTTATATACTTGATTTCATCAAATGTGGGGGTAACTTTTGAAGATGCTGTTATAACAAAATACTGAATGTGTAATTTTGAATTCAGTTAATACCTGAGCTGAAAAAAGGCTCTTACTGGGCTGTAGTTCATAGAAATAGTAAGCCGACAACAGCGACTAGTCTCAGCGGTACGCTGTATTGTTTATGTCTGATAATGACATGCATCTTTCAACCAAACTGGTACGGAGGAAAATCCTTTAGTTCAGCGGACGAAAGGCTGCCTTTTCACGATTCACCATGTTTGACTGTTTGTGTGTGTGTGTGGATAAATTTTTATTGATGCCTTTAAAAGGCTAGTAAGTCAGTTATTGATGTATCCTTCATCCTCTTCTTTCTCTTCTTTTACTATGCTCCGCTTTTGTACTTTTATTGGATTCTCTTCTCATTAGTCTCCCCTGTCCACCTAACTCCTCCCCACTCGGCATCTCCCTTCATCCGCTCTGTATCTGCTCCTGTGTGCTTGGTAGCATTTCCTGCGATGATGCTGGGAGTGTTCGTTCCCGTGGTGCCAGTGCGACCCTGTCGGTTTGGTTCAAAGTGTGCGTGTGCGTGTCGAGGTCTGACTGGCACAGATGAGCGTCATCTCTGTCATCTCGTGGCCTCTTGCTTAGGGCTCCATATGTTTGCTCCAATCACACGTGGACGGACAGACAAAAGAGTCGGCACAGGCAGCATTTACAGAACACACTTTGTGACTCCGTCAGACATACAGATGTACATCTGCCTGTGAAAAAGCCATTTTCACTGACAGCATGGCTTTTCTTCTCTTTTATTTATGGGCTTTCCCCTTCCGCCTTCATTTTCCACAGCACTGAATCACAGCCAGCTCAGGATGTACTTCACTAGCTGCTGCTCATTTCTAATGCCATCCATTTGCATTATATCTCTTGGACGTTTTTGGATTCCATTCTTTTGAATGCCATTTGGTTTAACGTATCCTCTCTGACTATGTTCCAGTTGTAATTCTTTTTTCTCACTTCTGCCTTCTCCTAAAATAAATATTCAAAAAATCCATCTTGGCACTATTCTCTTGTGTTCTCCTTGAGGTGCGTTTGCCTCTTAATTCAATCTCTGTCTGTCTTCTCACGTATTTCAGAAGGGAGGGGAGGAGGAGGAGAGCCATTTGAGGAAGTCTGTAGATCTCTGCTCCACTAACGACAAAGTGACTGATGCTGATCCTGCCAGAAAGGTCAGTGGTTGTTTCCTCTCGCTGAATGCACCCATGCGTCTCCTTGTCACCTTCTACCACTCATCTCCCCCTCCTCGACACAGGTCGGCTTTCGGGGTCACTAGCCCCGCCCCCCACTCCCAGACACGCCCCCTGTTCATCCATTCATGGCCGCACGCTTCTTCCCTCCATCTTGTCATGAAATAGAGTCATGCAGCCGTTGCTCTGTCCTCCCCCCCCTCCCCGCTGCACATATATCCAAGTTAACATGCGGGAAAAAAGCTCTTTATCACGATTATCTTCTCTGAGTCGTGCACGTGCACAGCGTCCCAGCTGATGCGCTGGGTGGATCATCCCTCACTCGCGTGTCGCATGTATATGTGCATATATTAGCTTCATTAGATTATGACTTTCACATTCCCATACCCCCCTGCAGATTTCCTCTCCGTACTCATGTGGAGACATGCATATGCATGTGTGTGTGTTTTCTGTGTGCATGTGTGCATTCACAGGTAGCTGCAAAAACACTATAATCAGCATATTGTTTTCTAAAATTTGTTTTTTTTCATTTTACCCCACAGGTGAAGCCATCCCCACCCACTCTGGTGTTCAATCGCCTTTTTACAGACATCAAGGAGGAACCAGGACACCCCACCCTGGTCCATCCCAGGTACTACAGCTCACCTGCGTGGGCGCATTAGCAGTGACACACAATTAGAAGGTTGCCCCCCATTAGTGTTTCATTATTTATATTAACCCGAAGCTGATGCAGCCTCTGACCGTGGCACGTTTATACGGAGTCACGGGCCTCCGTCTGAACTGATTATCTGTGCTCACTTTCTTTAGGGTGACCAGTTCAAGATTCTGAGCCAAGATTCTGATTTGTCTCTTATTTGGGACGCTGAGAGCAAATGATGTTTAGTGTTTTAAAAAGTATTCGAAAAAAATACTTTGGCTTCTTTAGCCTTTGTATCAGCAGTATCTAAGAAAAAATGTTAAGTTTCTGTTTGTTTAATTTTCTAACCTGCTGTCATACCTTTGTCATTCTTCATCGACTCCTTTTCTTCATTCCTCTGGCTCCTTCTACGGGAGCTTCGTTTGGATATAACTCTTTCATAGCAAACACAGACTTCTGACCCACATCAAATCCTGGAATTAGATGGTTTATGGTACCAGCCACATGTGACTGCCTCAGACGTACTGTTAGGAAGCTCTCAGACATCAGGCTAGACAAACTGAAGGGGATTATAGCCCCGGTCACCTGCTGGCAACAGGCAACAGCTCCACTTCTAAACCAGTTCGATCTTGTGCAGACCAGTATGGGGCATGTGTTTTGCATTGTAGTGCGAGTGATACAGAAATGCTCTGCTACAGTGGGACGTCCAACTGGACATCCGCGGCGCTGAGAGGCGCACATCCATTAGTGCTACACGTGTCTAATACGAGTTGGGCCTACATTATTCAGTCACTTGTGAGTTGTTTCATGTGAAAGAGTCTCAGATTCCCACTCAGGCGAGCAGAGAAGAGAGGAGGAAGCAAGGCTCAGTTGGTAGTGCTGTAGCTTTTCACGCAGTGTCCCACTGAGCTGTCAGGCTTAGCCTAGTTCACTGCTCCAGCCTCCAGTGCTGTCTGGAGGGGCCTCTTGGTGGGGGAGGGGTTCAAAGCTCCTCTCCTCTGCTCCCTTTCCTGCCATGGAGCCAGGAATAAACACAAGTGTTGGCGGAGTGGCTTCAGAGCATCTCCAGGCAGTATCTCTCTCTCAGTTGTTACCACTACCTGAAAATTTGTGATAAGCTGAAGCTCTGTTTAAACAGAGATTCTGTAAAGACGTGATAAGAAATATCCATATTCCACACTGTGTTTTCAGCTCCTGCAGTCAGATGCACCCGTTTCTGAGAGCTAAGACAGACACTAAACCATTGTTCTTTTCCTCCTATTTCTTTGTGATTTGTAAATGGTCATATAAGTTATTGTACATTGCTCTGTGCTGTATGTGTCACATTTTATGATCTTTCATTAAAAAACGGAGAATAGTGCAACGGAATAACTAAGGCAACAGAGCAAAGACCCCGTGTTCTGCATCTATTCTAATAGCAAGGCAGCTAAATTTGTGTGAAATGTGAGAGACTAGCAACTGGTTGATATCAATATGTTAAAGATGTGTGAAAAGTTATGGAATTATGCCTTTCTTTCCTTCCTTATTTCCCTCAGTTACTACATGTACACATACGATAAGATGGTGGCTCCAAACGTGTCACTGCAGAGGGAGGCGGAGATGAGCCCTGAAATGCTGGGAGCACTGCTAAAACACCACTACAGCCACAGAGTGCTGGGCCACGACGAGCCACCAATGGGTCAGTAACAAAGCACGCAGCAGAGCTGACATAAAGACACAAAGAACACACACAGTACTTCTATTTCAGGTTTTAGGAGCACATCTGGAAAACATTATAGAGCTAATAAAGATTTATTGTCTGAGTCAGAAAAGGATCAGAAAAGTAAAATATTATTAGATTTGATCTACCGGTGATTTTCTTCTACGAAATGTTGGTGTTTTGGAAGCTTTTAGGGCTTTGATCAGGGGAGCTGATTCAGAGCTCATTAGACAAAATGAAAATTACATTTAAAATCTTCCCCTGTTGTGCTTGACCTTCTTTTAGAAAGAAGTACAGCTTTTGCCTGAAAGTAATTATGTTAATGCAGCTAAAAGACTTTAAATTGCAAAGCAGGAAGCTGCTGAGAGGGCAGGAAGTAGTTTCTGTTTTGCTAACAGACTTTAGATCGGCAGCACTCAGCATGAACTGCAGACCTGCAGAGAGATACGGCCAAATTAACACCAGGGAGCAGGTAATGTCAAATTCTGCTGTTGGAGGTCGTCCTCCTGTGATTAGCAGTTTAAAATGGGATGATTGCAATTGTTTGGATGATAATATGAATAAATTATAGAGCAGTAAAATTCTGGGAGCGTAAATCTGATTTTGCATAATGGCTTTTCTCTGCATGCCCGGAAAATTGAAAACACTAAAATTTATTTCGGTCTAGCACTTACATGAATTTGATTAAATGTATCCACCCAGTTTCAGTTTCAAACATGGACTGGATGAAATAATCATTTATATTATTTGTTTTTTCTTCCATTCTTTCTTTTTTTTTGGTACACCCTAAACTTTTTACAATGGGGAATTTACCTGGATAGTGTAAAGTACTCCATAAATCATATTATGTGTTTTTCTAAATAGAAAAATGATTTCATGATAAATAAATAAATCGAATGGGGAAATGATTTACAATGTAGTACAGCTACATTTTAGAGCATTATACACCATTTCTATTTTAAAAAATGTTTCTGTGTAGACAAAGTCTTTTACCAAAGATAGAGATATTTATTTTAAATAGCTGAGAAAAACATTAGCTCACAGAGAGTCCTGTAGATATTGATATTAATTCAATGTTTGAACCAGTTTCAGGGTTTCCCACGCAATCAGAAACTGTATGGTGATATTTACACATTAAACATGAATTCATATGGATTAATGCTCCTGTGTACGCACATTAGAGACAGTCTGATGCGTGTCTGCTATGAACACACTCGAGCAACAGCAGCCCACAGGCAGATCGGGTTCATCCACCTCCGAGCCGACACATGTTTACCAAAATCCTACAGCACACATACTTTGGCTGGACAGCCCGCGGTGATACATGTGATCGTGCAGTGACCCTCACATTACAGCTCTGAGGGGACCCGACTATTGATGAGCGAGAGGGGCTGACGGAGCGGCCTCCTCTGTGCTGCATGTGCACGGGAGGCTGTATCGCAGGAACATTATTAACGCTACATCTGACGGCCAGGCTGCCCCGCTCTCCTCGTAACTCTCAGGCGTCCTGTTCCCCTTTTCTCCTCTCCAACCAATCTGTTTGCCTTGCCTCCATTCTCCATCTCTCCTGGCAACCAGCTTCACATCCTCTTTGAGTCGGCTCTCCGTCTGTTCCCCGACTTCCTCTTCCACCCATCCATCCTTGTCTCTCTCCTATCTGGCTTCCCTCATCCCTGCCTCCCTCTCTGTCTGCTGTCACCTCATACGCCCACTCCTCTTCTTTTTTTTTACCCCAATTGTAAGCTCCCCCGCCCCCTTTTCTCACCGTGCCGTGCTTATTCCAGAGCTCTCATCTATTTCTGTCCCCATTTTCCAAACAGGCTGCTGTAACGCCAAAACATTTAGGTGTGATGTCAGTAGCAAAATAAACTTTGATTCAATAATTACATTAAAAAGGCACTTAAACAAGCTTTGAGCTTTTATCACTGATCTATTTAAAAAAAAAAACCAAACTCCAAATCTGAAAATGACCACCATCTATCTCATATGTCAGGTTTTTTGTAATCAAGGCTTAATGCAGTGACTCACTCTCTGGAAAGTCTAATTACCAAGAATTTTTAACACAATCAATCTTGAGATTGCCACAGATTACCATCCTACCCATTATTTCCCGTGATGCGCACCTCGGAGGCCACAGCCAGGAACAAACCAAACTTTAAACAGCGCACCTACACAAGGCCTTTTGTTCCTTCCTGTGTCTGAGGGCAAACACACACAGAATTTGTGGGCGAGCGTTTGGTTCCTTGGTCGTTGCCATGCCGTGCGTGCGTGTGCTCCTTTTCTGTGGAAGAAGTGTATGCTTTTCTGAGGTTGTGTGAGGGTGTTACTAACCGTGGGCGGGAGTGTGCACCAGCCCGGCTCGCACTTCCTGTCTCTCGACAACCTTCTCTTTTTCCTCTTTTCGCGATTTATTTATTTATTTTCCCGTCTTCATCCTCCTCTTTCTCCCCTCCTCAGATCTTCACGCGTCGCCTCCCGTCAGTGCTGGCGCAGAGGAGGCCAAATCCCAACGTGCCACTGCTGCCTCGGCCACCGAGCGGGATTGCCAAACCCAGGCAGTTTCCATGGAGACAAGCAGCCTGGGCTGCAAGAAAGCCGCCCACGTCCCCTCCCACACCCCTCCTCCCGCAACGCTGTTGTCGTCGGTAACAGAAGAACAAGCTAAGGACATGAGCTCTGCCACGAGCGGCGGGGCAGCGGTGCTGGGGGGGCTGGAGGACGACAAGGACAGAATTGTGGTGGAGATCATGCAGATGTACAGCAGGCAGCAGGAGAAGCTCAACTCCACCTTGCACAAGCAGCTGCAGCTAGAAATGGTGAGTCCATGTTCAAAAACCACAGAGACCAAGATAAATGAGCCCCAGATAACACGTCTCTCCCACCATTAAAACTGTCCTTGATGTAGATGTGGAGGTGACGCTCGCCTTCTCCTGACCCCTCTATCCCTCGCTCTATTACACCGGCACACCCGGGAATCAGATGGGTTCCCCCGTTTACAACTCAGCAGAACATATAAATCAGTTTCATGAACGTAACACGCGCTTAGAGCTCCCTAGATTAATTTCAGTTTGCGCATCCAGAGATGTTCACATGATGATGTCCCTTATTGAAACTCGCTGACAGGACTGAAGGGAATTAGAAAATAATCTAAATGTCCAACAGCAATTTTTCCTTTTCTATCTTCCTTCCTTTAGTGTTTTTGTCCTTTGCCCCATCCACACTCCCTCTAAATAAGTTAAAAACACGTGTAAGAGGTTACCAACACATCTTTGGATCTGACCAGATTTTGGTTAGAAGAAGAGATGAAGTCTCTGGTGGTGTCAAGCTAAAGACGACCCCCAGGAGGGACTGCTTTGTAAATGTTCTTTCTTATGGGGGTCAGCACGATTTCACATTGTTATTTTCCCTGACTCCGTCTCTCCGTCTCCAGGAGCTAGAGGCAATGCGCGGGGGCGAAGCGGCGAGGCTACGGGAGCTGAGCGCCGAGCAGCGGGAGCTGCGCAGCGAGCTGGAGGCGGTGCACAGCGAGCAGGCGCGGCAGCTCAGCCAGGCACGCCAGGAGCAGCTGGAGCTGGAGACCCGTCTTGAGCAGCTCAGACAGCAGGCCTGTGCCTGTGAGCCGGGGGCTCAACGGCAGCAAGAGGCCCACTACACCGCTCAGGTACGGGCTGTCAGGACGAATCACAGTGACGGGCCGAGCTATCAGCAGAGAGCCAACGCCGCACATTAGTCAGGCTTTTATTGTTCCTTTTACAAGTGCCAGTCAGACACAATCTTGAGCTGGGTGTCGTGTAAGAGTGTCAGAACACTCTGGATCTCCTGTTCGGGGTTTCCACAAGCCTCCCTCTCGTAGCACGACCGCCCCCGTCTGTCTCAGTCCCACTTGGTTCAATCGGGTTTCTGTCAGTTGGTAAATATGTGCGTGCGTGTGTACGTGAGACTAAAACCAAAGTGAAGAGTGGAATTACTTCTTGTGCTTTGACATTCGGCGTCCTGCTGTGCTTTTTGATCTGGCGTAGTCATTGCATAGACTCACTTCTTTGTTCCCCTCCGCAGTTGTCGGAGCTGTGTCAGAGGCTGGAGCGGGCGGAGGCAGACAGGCAGGAGCTGCAGGAGGAGCTGCGCAGGGAGCGGGAGGCGCGCGAGAATCTGGAGCACACCATTGCTCAGCTCAAGAAGCAGATGGCCCAGTCTGGCTCGGTGGGAGGCAGCTCCTCTCCCACTCTCAGCCCCTCCGCTGGACCCCACAACGCCCACGCCCCACCCTGTTCTTCCTCCTTGTCTGAGGCCCCGGCGGCTGACCAAAAGTAACTGCAGCCCCTTCAGCGCCTCCCTCCCTCATTCCTCTCCAGTCACCCGCCAACTCTACAGACACAAACAAATCAGCCTGAAGCAGAGAGGAGCTTCACATCCCCCGGGGGCTGTTTTCGGGCTGTGCAGCTTGCCCTATCCCCCCCTTTTTATCTCAGTTTGGACTGACTTTTGTTTTTATAATTCAACGAGACTCAATTTTTTTTAATGTTGTTTCTTTTTTTTTTCCCTTCCCTCTTCAAACAGTATTTAAAGTTTTTTTTTTGGCATGTATGTTTGATTTAATTTAAGGATTTTACTGAACAAACAGCTGCTTTACAGACAGGTCAGCCCATCGTGATCTCTCCTCCTCCCGTGTCCCTCTCTGCCCTCGGTGTTTAAGGAGCTAATGACTTTATTCTGGACTCTCTGCTCCTCACTGACAACACTTCATGTGACTACCTGGCGCAGCAGCTGGGGCGCGCAGACACATAACGCTGCCCGGCTGCGGGCCTCATCTGTCTCAGTGTACACGAAGCCCAAACCCTCAAGCACCAGTGAGTACAGGACACTGAGCAGATGTTTCATTGCTGTTCTATTCTTTTTTGTTCATGGACTCCTTATAAACACAGAGAAAAGTATAACGTGAAAAATATCAATAATTTATGGCGGAGAGAGACCTTTACTGTACAAAAGTAGACGTTTGCCACATGCAGATGTCGTAGAAAACCTCATGAAAATATGCCAATAGTGACGCTGAACTTGAAGTGACTGTTTTTTTGAGTGTGACCCCATAAAAAGGTAGCTAGCTAAGAAATACCCTGGCCTGGACCACAAACTGGTTTCCTCCTCACTCTGCTGGGCGGCGCCTGGCTCCTCCTGCAGCTCGCCAGCCGACTCACCTGCTGCCAGCTGTCCCGCGCAGCCTGCCCCCTTATTCCTCCAGAATCTTCGGGGAGAGGAAAGCGTCCGGACGCAGGTGCTGCCGTTTCTGAAAGAGAGGAAAAAGGCCACACGGTTCTCGCGTGCGTTTCAGCTGCGCCGCGTTTACCGTGGTCAAAACACGCTTCTGTTCTTTTCTCTCTTTTTTTAAAAAGCCGACTTTGTCGTCAGCAGACGTTTTTTTTTTATAAACCACCTCGTTTCTCAGACCGTCATCTGAGGATGGGGGTCGCAGGTGAACGCAGTTGTAGGAGATGGGTCCGGGTCGTATTTGCAGTTATTCTGCCTGGCTGAACAAACAGCACTGTGCAGGCAGGCGGGAAGAGGAGGAGGAGAGGGGAGCACTGAGGACTGATGCCCCCCCCCCCCCCCCGAACCCGCCGGGGGGCCCGGGGGGCCGGGGGTGCGGGGGGACCCTTTTTTTTTTTGGTTTTGTTTTGCACCACCAGAATGAGGGCAGCTGCTGTTGTCTGGGGCCCTCTGCCCACCCTCGGGTGACACTGTTCTGGATCTCCCAGCTCTCGGCCCCCCCCCCCCCACCTCCTCTCCCGCTCCCACAGTGACTCGCTGGCACATGCCCGTGCAGCCACATCATCCGGGGGCGTGCTGTGTTTTGTGGATGCCCAGGAGAGCGAGCAGACGCCCAGCCAGAGGAAGAGAGGACTTTTATTGTGGTAGTTGCCAGGCAAAAGCGCTTTTTATTGCCACTAAGATCCCTGTGAGCGAGTGTGTGCGCGTGTGTGTAAATAACTGTGTAATGGGATCGGCCTAAACTCTGAGCTTTTTTTTTCTTTTTATGCATCTGCTGTTAATGCAAATTGATAGACATTCCACTGTGCTCCATTCTGTTCGCTGCAGACTTTCTTACACAGCTTCCCTTTACAATAACAGAGCGTAAAGAGCGGGCAGAGTACGGCTGGTTTGTTGATGCTCATGAAAGCAGGAGCAAGTGAAAGCCAACCCATGCCACAAATGTACACTTTACTGTTGTTCCATTTAAACCTTTATTGAGATGATGAAAGAAAATATTTAACATATTAACAAAAGATTTATATTCACTTTGTAAATACAGTAGTCATTAATATATTAACTGTTCTTGTATAAATAATCTTCAGAAGGTTATATGGTTTGGACCAGAACTGAGGCTTCCGTCTAAGGCCGAAGTGTTTTTGCTTTTCTTTTATAAACAAATTAACATTGCAGATATGGAAACTTGAGTGGATGTGGGAAGTGAAGTGCATGGTTTACTCGGACATGAAGCGAAATAGGAAATTAGTACTTTGTTACACACTTCTCCAACCCCCACCTGCCCCTTTCCTTCGAAAACCTTTCTGATGCAACTGTTTTTGTGGATCATCTTAAGCTGTTTAATGTGTAATGTAAACTTTCTTTTCGCTCTTTGTTGGCCCTCCTCACCCTGAGCTGCATTGCGAATTTGTTGAAGAAAATGCATTATGGAGAAAAAAAAGAAAGAAAACAAACTTTTCTTTTCTTTTTTTTCTTCGCATGTTTTGCTGCCCCTTATAGTTTGTGTCCCTGGGCCACTCCGGTAATCTTTTTATTCAAAGAAAGAAAAGAAGAAATGAAAGGCTAAAGGTTTCCCTCTGTGTTGAGAAGGCTCATTTGCATGAATATTGAACATGTGCAAGTTTTATATCGTTAATGGTTGAGAGGCTGGCTGTTGAAGCCTACTTTGATTGAAAACTGCGAGTGTGTGTGTGTCGCGCACGCCAATCCCCCCCCCCCTCCAATTCCACGTCCGAAACACAGCGACTTTGAAAAGAGAAAGAGGAAAAACTTGCTCATGCAGCTCTGGATATGCAGCTGTTTTCTCATTTAGTCTCATATCATTTTCGTCGGCTGTCGCTCACATGATAACCAGTATTAATTTATATTCTCTTATTTACCTCTAAAGCTAAACACAAACCTAATTAATCTTCTAATTCACTGAATTAGCAGATGCTTTACAGAGTAGTTTGCATTTTTTACACAAGGGGGCACTGTTTGACCTTTTAAGTGTGCATCTGCGATGAGAAAAAGACTGGTAGGAATGAGTAACCCCTTATAAAACTCTCTGGGCCGCGTTTGCTTTTTGCGGTGTTATAAGAGCTTGATATGATTTGTACAGAATTTCTAAAGGGTGACTTTTTTCCCGACTAGCTAAAACAAAACACAAAAAAAAGGCAGAGTTCTACCACTTGATCACATTCAAGATATGGAAACGCTACGAAACGTTGTGGGAGGCTTGCTTTGTAATTAGGGGAATCATGTGCAGCCGCCAGATATTGTCGGAGGTAGAGCTGCAGCCATGGCTGATCTTTGGTTATCATGTTTCAGTTTTTACACATCCTGTAAAAGAGTTGCTGAAACTAACCTTTTTCCCCTCAATTACGAATCATGAAACGCAGTGTCTGTGTATGACGATTGCATACTACGTTGCCAATACTACAGTGTGATGAGACTTTTGTTCTTGCATGAATAGAGACACTGTTCTCCTACCTCATGTTGTGATATAAGATGTTTTTTAAGCAGAGGACACTGCATCTCTAACTGTTGATCATCATTATTTACTAGTAAATGACATACATGTAAATGCTTTTAGCGGATACCTCAGATGTATCTAGTGTTTGTTTATTTCTGTTTTTTTTCCCTTCCCGCATTTCAGACCTTGTAAATAAACCCTGTATAGAAAACAAACTTGGATCAAATTCAAGTAAAGAACTGTAGTGTCAAAGCTGGTGTCTCGTTCTCATTGACTTCATGGCAGCATTAACACTGGTCAAAGGCTTCTCACCTCCTCACCCAAAAGTAGCCAATCAAGACAGTTCTTCAGTAGTTTTTTTGTAAATGTGTTTAATTATCAAATATAATCATTCTGTCTCACATGAAAGTAATCAAATTGAAGATTAAGAGACTCTGATACAGACTCTGAAGTTCACTTCAGCTTCACCATTAGGGAAGCTGACAAGAGCTTTCCTCAGACCTTGAATGCTTTTCAGTGGGTATCAGCTGCTTGTCACCATTTTTCTTTTGCATCTGACCTTTTTTTGAGAAATAGCTTTGTGTACTTATGGTCAGGGCCCTTAACACTGATATATTAATCATTAGAAACGAGCAAATTACAAATAAAAAAAAACAAAACATGGAATTTAAGGGACGGAACACAACACAATCTGTCTTCATTTACTTTGATATACCCCGTAGCCTTCAAAAACAAAAAAGACAATGCAATCTAACAGACAAAAATAAAAAAGAAGGTCTATAGTAGATGAACAGCCCATGAAAGTGGTGATCCTCTTCAGAAACCAGAAAAAACAACAATGACCTGAGACAATGATTCCTAAAAAAGGCTTAAAGAAAAGAATAAAAATATACATATAGATCACTAAAGAACTGAGGGGAGGCTCAGGATATTCATGTGTACTGTCGCCTGCGGCAAGGCTAAAATAAACTCAACTAAAATTTCCACACACAAAAGCTGTCTGGAATAGGTGCCGCTGAGCCCGGCGAAAGCTGCAAAACTGGACAGACTGCACATAAAACAAGAGCAATCAGAAGGCTGTTCAGGAAACAGAGCCAGGGGACACTCAGGGCCAGGTGTGAGGGGATCTCCCCAGGCAGCAGGAGGAGCACGGCCAGGAAAACCAGGAAGGGACTCCAAGTGTGGATGAATATAGATAGGACGCGTTGAACGAAACTCCTCCTGCAATGAGCCTCACTGTGGTCTACGGTTTGAGCTTTCGGCTGATTGTTCGGGGATGAGCTGAGCCTTCCAAATTGTCCGGCGTGCAGCGCAGAGTAGCCCAGGGCGAGGAGCAGGATCAGGGCGACGTGTAGGACCTGAGTGCAGGGGGCCACCCAGCATCTGTGCATGTGGTGGTAGGAGACATCCTCCAGGACGGGTTCGAAGTCCGACAGCAGAAAGGTGTGGTGAGCGGCGAAGCCCCACAATAAGAGCGTCCCAATTAAACACACAGCCCTTTTTGTCCTGACCGTGGGGGCCTGAAGCCTCCGAGTCACAGCGCAGAAATGATCCACGGCGGCCACGGCGACCACGGGCCACTGGAGCACTCTGTGGATTTGTCCAACAATTTGAACCAGCAAGCACATGTGGTATCTGGTCAGCAGGTGGCCAAGGAGGACCAGGGACCCGTCGCTGTGGTGAATGATGGTGACGGCGAGAGTCAGGGCGGCATCAACGACGGCCACAGAAACGGCAAAAGCTGCCAGGAAGCTCCCGCAGACGTGTGTCCTCTGGAGAAACACCAGCGCCCAGTTGAGCAGGCATTTCCCTCCAAGACTGATCAGGATGTGGATGATGGAGATGTACATGATGAGTGAGAGTTTCACCAAAAGGACACCAGAAGCCGGGAGCCATTAAAGAGACACTCATTCAACTGCTGGGATAAAACACACGTTTGGGATTCAGATATGAAGAACTGCACTTTACACATGTAGATTTCCTCTTTATTGTGAACAGTGTCTTTTAAAGTAAGCAATACTCATCATTAAATCAACAATCGTGATCTGAAAGTTTGGGAGAACCACAATATAACATAGAAAAGTGACATAAGCTGTGACACATGAGATCCAAAGCACGATGATAAGTCATTTGTTACGTTTGTGTCACAGAATTGAAACCGAGTCCTATCGTTGCTGTTTTTAAATGAATTGCTGGTCTTTGCCAAACCCAGTCTACCCAGTTCACTGTCACCATAGAAGGGCTGGAAAAGCAGCAGAGATATAGATGCAAATCCAGGAAAAATAGTTGTAAATAAAACACAAACATGACAATGGACCCTATTGACCTGTAGACAGAAAAGTCCAAACTCTTCCTGCTTTTGTAGAAAGTGTAACCTGACTCCTAATGCAATGAGCTGTTAGAAAAATGCAAATGGATGAATTCAAGAATAAAGAGGGCATTATAACACACTGCAGGGCTCCATTTCAGTTCGCTCACAGCAGAACGGTGCGCAGTGAAATATCCCGGTTTGAAAGACGGATCGTGCATCTGACAGTTACTGGGAAACCCCGCGCCGAAGCCCTGGGGATAGTGGTGGAGGGGGCCTGAGAGAGACAAGCAACCCTCACACAGATGATGTCAGCACTGAGAGGTATTTGAACTTCAATTAGAACCACATGCAGATTGAATAAGAAGTAAAGAATTCACCTATAGTCAATAAAGTTTATTACTCACTGAGGTGCAATTTAGAGACACTGTAGTCTTGGTGCTAGCTTCACATTGTGTGTAAATGATCTACATTTACAGTTAATATGCAACCGATTTTGCAGTAATAAAGTCTGACGTTCTTTGGGTGATGGGAATTCCTTTGTTGGCAACCAGTGGACCGGACATCTAATCTAGCTACATAGTTTGAATGCTGACTGGTTTTATAGTTGAGTTGAACTTGGAGAAGCTGATGACAGATTTGATAACAAAGATAAACCAAACCTTAAAGAATAAACAAATTGAAAGCATGAATGAAAAACGCACCTGTCCTTGACAGTCTAAACATTTAACATTTCAAATCATATTTTTACTGCATGTCAACGCAGATCTTTGTCCTCTCTGATTTCTCTTTCCCACTGCACGGAAAAGTTGAAGGACTAGAAATGTAGAACAAAATAAAACCACAGTTCGACAAACCTGTGAGAATGCACCAAAGCAAAAAATAAAACTTCCTCTTCACACCTCCTTGAGTGTGTAGCGAATAACTGATGATGCAGTGGAAACAACACATTAACCTGTTCTCAGAATCATATATTCATAGGAGGATATTTCTAAAATTGATTGTACACATTATGCATGAAGAAATAATAATAAGACAAGGATGCTTATTTATTCTTTCTAACATTTCCAGAGTACCGCAAATTATATAAGGTGGTAATGAAAGAAATAGACGCTCACTTTCTGGTGGAATCATGGTGATTAAATCAAACCTGAATAGGTTTACAAAATGCTCTGTTTTGTGTGGGCCAATGACAATGGACTTCCTGGCAGGTTTTATAAGCTAAAAAAAAAAAACTCTTAGCACATTAACACTGTAGTGAGGCTTCAAACTTTAAGTAGACTGCAGAAATATGCGCCAACATTTTAACTTTTCCTCAACATATCAAGTATAAACTTATCCTTTAACTAGAACTTTCTCCTCTACTTTTGAACTTTTTCTTTTTCCAGAAGGACCCAATGTCTTTAAAGGTTTTGAAAAGAAATAAAAAAGTATCACTCACAGTGTTTGAAGATCCATTTTTAGTGCCAATATCGCTACAAAGTCCAAATGAAATGGAGCTGTTGCGGAAAAGTAATCATTTAGGGATGCTTCATGTGCGTTCGGTCAAGTTGACTGTTTGCTTCCGGCACGCCTCTCTCGCAGGCTTCTGCTGGCCTTGACTTGCTCACGTGCTGTGTGTAGCCAAAGCTGAGTCCCAGGGCAATGTCAAGCTGATGGCCTTCAGCATTTCTCTAGCTTCTCCTAAGTTTGAACTGAAACATCTCTTCACATTATTTTCTGCAAAGAAAGACCACAGTGGCGTGACATGATGTGACCACAACTTTACCACTTAAAGCTTCTCATTTGACTCATCTGGGCTAATCACACTAGGAAGTGCAGCTGATTTTTTTTCTCTCAGACACAAAGTCAACAGGAGTCAATAAAGTCGATAACGGGTTACATTGCCAATAAAAACTTTTATCTCTTCAAGTTTTGGCTGTTCATTTGATTGTTATTCGGGCCTGACACAAAAGGATCTTGGTTAGTTCTGAAATTGATTATTTTCACAATGTGACAGTCACCATCACAGACATCTTTTGGTTCGTCAACCTGCTTACAAGTAAACAAAAGATACATTTTTCACTTCCTAGACGGCTATTATCATCAGTAGCATCATACCGGCAAATTAATCTGCCCTGGGGGGTGGGCATGAATGGCTAAAATTAGAGACTCACACGTTGAAGCTCAACAACACAAACATGTGTGAAAAAAAGGACAAAACCCCTTCTTAGGAGTGGTTCACATTCAGAATGTTTATCCTTCTAACACTTAAATGGCGTGATGGACAATTAATTCATATAAGTCTATTCTAGTTTTAAAATAGTGCAGTTCTGAATGTGACCAGCAGGGTCAAACCTGGCGCTGCAATTTAATTGCTGGGAGCCGCGCGCTCGCTGTGACGTAAATTGGAAACGTCACTTCTCCCACCGGTCACGTACTGTTTTGTAATCTTTGAAAAACAATGTAATTTAACCTTTGTTTTTATTTTTATCTGTTCAGCAGTGTCTGAACAACACCCGTGCTTTCGCAGGCGTGCGTTGGCATATGATTATTCGCTTGTTTGTGCAAAAGTAAGACGAAATTTCGTTCATTCTCACGGCGATGTTGAGCTGTTAGCTGGTTAGCTATTGCTAGGTAACGCTACCTGTCATTAACGCGTGGTTTTGTTCTGCTGAGGCTGCCAGCCGCTGTTCAGGCTCGTCCTTATGAATTGTGGCCGGCTCGTGGGTTGCACAAACTGTTATCTCTGTCAAACTAGAGCGAAGGTCACCGCTTTGTTTGTATTGTCAGACCATGGCATATACACGGGGTGTCCACATTATCCAACTTTATGCGAACTAAACGTCAGTGGCAAAATAATGCGATAATTTCTAAGGTTAAGCCTTTCAGTCAATCCAAAGTTAGAACTCAGACGTATTAAGTCACTTGATAAAATGACAATGGAGAGATATTTAGATAATCACTTTAAAGGACATAAAAAAGTGACCTGTCTATCCCTGGGTTTGAAATTCTCAAACAAACATTATTTCTTGCATATCTAAGACTAGTCACCTTCCACTGTTGTCAGTATCTCAGGGATCGAGTTTTTATCCTCCAATAGATAAAATAATCTTGAATGATTGCCCTTGAAAACAAGGGTGTTTTCTCATCTGTGGGTTTCACTTGATTTGTGTAACTTTATATATATATGTAACATTTATGAGGTGCACTTACAAGCTTAGGCCCTGCCTGTGAGGCAACATTAAAAGTAAAGTAACATCACTTCCTTTGGTTGACCAGTTTATCAATCAGATGCTACAAAACTGTGGAAACGGGCCTTTCTCCTTCTTAAAGGGATACAGTCTTTTGTATGTTTGTGTTGCTTGATTTGTGTGTTATTTAAAAACCCTAAACTGAAAAATGTAGATGGTAAGAAGTAGCAAAATAAATTTTTAGGGTCTGGCACCAGCTATTTGAATGATCAATTGATAAGTCGATGGCGATCAGCACAATTCTAAGAACTTCTTAGATGGCAGTGATAGTTTTAACCATTTATTTGCATATTTTTTTTGGTGTCTCAGGATGGAAAATTTAGAGACCAGTCCACCAGTGAGGCCTCTTACAGTGCCGGACCGAGGCATGTTGAGACCTTCGAGCCCCCCTGAACAAGAGTCAGAGCCGACCAGGTCTCCCAAGCACAGGGAGCAGCCGTCCAAGTCTCCAAGGAGACGGCGGGAGGGGAAGAGGTCGCAGCGACAGGGTAATGGTCATGAGCAGCAGCTGTGGGAGATGGAACGGCGGAGGTTGCCAGGCCAACACGAGCACTTGGAGCCCTCTGGTCCGTCGTGCGACGCAGCGGAAAGCTCTCCTAAAAGGTTTGCTCTGCGGGCTGCCGGCCGCTCTGCTGTTCCGCTGACACAACTATGCCGTGAGACGCCAGATGACATGATCCTAACTCCTCTTTCTTTTCCGTCCCTACAGAAGAGCACATTTTTTACATGGACCATATCCAGCCACTCACTTTGGACCTAAAGCCTGTATTCTTCCCAACCCAACTTCTGTCATGTAAGCATCAGGGTGCTGAATTGGTCAAACTTTTCTCTGTAGGACATTGACACTGCAGAGTTTGTGTAACCATGTGAGATTAGATAAAATGGACGTGGGGTGATTGGTTCTTTCACTGGAAGGCTCACAGGACAAGAGACCCGTCCTTACTGCCATCTGACAGAACAAAATTGCGGGTGTATAAAATTTGAAAACATTTCAGCTTACATTACTAACACAATGCCGATCGTCTGCAACTCAAAGAGGAACAGAGAAAAATGGTAAAGGAGAAAGATGCTTTTTTTATGTGCTCAGCTTTGGAATTTGAACCCGATTCTTACAATTGTTGTATGAAAGTATCATAACAGTTAATGAATGACTAAGCAGCAGTACTTGCTTTTGTTTAAACTTTCTCAGATCAACAGACAAACTCACAGTCATGTAATTTGGATGTTTACTTAAAAATATGTTTGTTTTAACTTATTTTATATCTATCTACAGTACATTCATGTTATTTTTTGTGCAAAATTGTTTCTGTATTTGTGTTCAGGCACATCCAGGATCCCTCCAGCCAGAGGCTCACATGGAACAAGCCTCCAGTCAACGTGCTCGTTATCAGGAAAATCCGAGATGAGAGTCTGGTCGAGCCTTTCAAAGAGCTCTGCAGGTTTCTGGTGGAGGTACTTTTTGAAAAGTTTTTTTTAAATGTGGTGTGCTATAACATGTTTTGGAGAATGACTTTGTCCTTTTGTTCACCTGTGACAGTTAACTCATTGACTGCCAGCCATTTTCAGAACAGAGAGTCGCTCACTGCCAGAGTTTTTTGAGAATTTTGACTGATTTTTCAAGAGCCACAGAATAGTTTGTGCTTTGACTATGTAAACACCGAACACACCAAAAGAAAGAGTAGACTCTCTTCTATCATCAGGAAAAAAGATTTTGTTTCTACCTTATTCCGTTCTTCTTCGACGTGCGTCTCACCGGCGCCATTTCTCTCATAGCGAACCATTGCGTTTGTTTTTATTAGCTTACAATCTATGCTAATCTCCCATCAAAAGTGGCACAGCTACCTAGAGGGTAAATTTGTTAATACATACTCTGTCTAGAAGCCGATATTTACGGAAAAACCTTCGCCGATCGTTCCCCAAGCCACTCGCATTGAAAAACATAAAAGACGTCTATAGACGTCTTTGGCAGTCAGCGGTTGGATTTGAAAAGACGTCTATAGACGTCTTTGGCAGCGAATGAGTTAATCACGTGAGGCGAAACAAAACAAAACATTAACCATGCGCCATTTCAAAGGCTGTGAATTTTTAGTCATGTGAATACGTTTGTGATGTGAAGAAATCTCCTGCTTTATTCTTAAAACACCACAGTTACCTGCTCAGGTTTGTGTCCTTTGAGCATCAGCAGTCAATGTGTTCAAACTGAAAAAGAACAAAGATGGATTAAAAACCCACAAAGACATTTAGTAAGACTTTTGCATACATATAAGAAAAGGCAGCATCTAAATAACCGCCTCATGTGTCGGAGTTATAAGAGGTGGACTGATGTGCTGTTGTTAGTCCTCAAGCTTTGCCGTGCTTATGTAAAAGCAGAAAATGCTGTCTTTAGTGCCTCACCCTCTTAATAATGAAAAAAATGTTGTTTTTATTTCTTTTTAATATAATTGTTGTGTTTTTTGGGGCATTATTCAAATTCGGAACATAAATTGAACATTTGCATCTTTGTGTTCTGTTTTAATAGGTTAGAACATTTTTGCTGCTCTTTTTATGATCATAGCTTTGTGAGGCTAAAATTGATTTGCACTATTTACGGTGTCGACCATTATTAGACTCGCTTCAGCTGAGAGTTTTGCTCTAATTTTAGTATCTCTGCGAATTCTTCTTTTAAAAAAAGGGTGAACAATGTGTATCCAGATAGTTGTGTCCTTAGCAGGTGATAAACCCCATCCTCCTGAAGCATTTGTGGAACTGAAGAGCGGCCAGTCTTAACAGGAATAGCCCCGGAAACGGCCCAGACATAGAGGGAAAGCCCTGGCCTGGTCTCCAGCTGCCATAGCATCGTTTGACCACATGTTTCTTAAACCAGACATTGAAGCTGGCCACGCACATGTTTGCATTCCATACCAACACTGTCATAGTTGGCCGTAGATTTTTGGCATGTGTTCATCTTTATTTTTTTAAAGCTGTGTGTTTGGGCTGTTGTCACTAAAGCGTGCGTCTGTGTATCAGGAGAAGCAGATGATGGTGTATGTGGAGCGTAGGGTTGCCGATGATGCTACGCTGTCCAAGGACGAAGCGTTCGGCACCATCCGGAATCAGCTCTGCACCTTCAGAGAGGGTAAGACTCCTCTGTGTCCTACCGTAACAGATCATTTCTGCCCCAAAGACCAGAGAAGCTTTTTGGAAAAAAAAAGACTAGTACAACTCTGACTGAATAGCCTGTTAAAATAAAAACATTTGTCAGTTACACTTAAATTAAACACTTTGATAATTTAACTTATTTCTTTAAGCTTAAAGAAGTAATTTAATGTTAACGAAATAAACAGAGGAATAGAGACCTGAACTATAACTTTAAATATATGATGGATAAATATGCATAAAGGCGAAAACTGTATGTGCATACAGTGGTAAATCATGAAATTAAAGCTGAAGATGCTTAAATAATTGCCATGATATCTAATAGTGAATCACCGTGTTATCAGTATGATTTGTGGTCGTATAGTTGTGCAGCAACCACAACATATTTATTCAATTCGAATTTAGAACAGGTCATCGGCATCAGAGTTTGCATATATGTCGATGTGCTAACCGGGGTCCGACGATAAGCAGTGCTGAATAAACTAAACAAAAGGAACATCCAGCTACTTTGGAAAAGGCGAATAATAATGCCATGAAGACGTCACTGTGTTCTAAGCAAAAAAAAAAGAAGCTGCTCAGCCGTTATTTGTCGCTGAGCTGTGGTGGACTTCAGCTATCTGTCACAGCAGGGAAGGACTGGCACGGATCTCACAGTAAAATATCCGGCCGTCCTCTGGTATCACTGGGCTGTTAGATGAGTGTGTGTGTCCCGTCTGAAGTGGTTTTCAAAGCACAGTTTGAGGCGCAGAGGGGTGGTGCAGGACAGTGGACACGTCTGCATCATTGTTCAGTTATTTGTGTGGTGGATGAATCACTGACCACATGCAGCGACCGTTTCCTCATAAGTCTGAGTCTAAGAAGTTTTCCACTCCTCCCCTGAAAACCTTTTTTGTCATCATTACACTGACAAAAACAGTTTAAGTAATGGCCAGGTTTTTGTCTGATTTCAGGGTTTGATGATATCTCTGACTGCATCGATCTTATCATCTGTCTGGGCGGTGATGGAACTTTGCTGTACGCCTCCTCTCTGTTCCAGGTAGATTAGATGTTCTTAAAATATTAGACTTGATGTATACCACTTAGTTGAATTTTTTTTTTTTTTTAATAATTTCATTTCCACGGGGTGAACACAAAGTGATGATGTCACATAATGTAACGTACATAACTTTCATTTTCAATTAATTCAAATGACATTTTTAAACTTTTTAAAAATGATTTCTTCATTTTCTGAAGTTTAACTTGTACACAGAGAGGCGAAACATTTTTTGCACCATTCCACAAACGTTCTCCTCCCTGCAGGGCAGCGTCCCGCCCGTCATGGCGTTCCACCTTGGTTCTCTGGGCTTTCTGACGCCTTTTAAGTTTGAGTCCTACAAAACCGAAGTGGCGAAAGTGTTTGAAGGTAAAGCGGAACCTCTGTGTTGGTGAACTGCGGCTCGTAGATGGTGGTCTTTTTTGTTGGGTTGACGTGAATGTCTGGGCCCTCAGGCAACGCCGCCATCACGCTGCGCAGTCGCCTGAAGGTGAAGGTGGTGAAGGACATGCTGCAGAGAGCCGGGCAGCAGGCGTACAGCAGAGAGCCAGAGCACCAGCCCGAGCTCAACGGCCTACTGCCTCACAGACACACCAGCTCCGAGGCCGGGAAGGTCACCCTGCAGCTGCAGGTGAGCTCCACAGCAAGAGGAAGGGTTACGCAGCCAATTTCCAGGCCCAGTAAACGGAATCATGACAGAGTGTTGGTTCCAGTTCAGTTTTAAAACATTTGGGCCGTGGACCAGCGTGCTTTGCAGCCTGGCTTAAACAGAACAAATCACAGGCTTAATGATTCTATGTGGCATTTCTGCCTTCAGCCTTCTTTAGTATCTCTTTACACACATGCTGTTTACACCAACAGGATGTGTCATCTGAATAAATCAGATGTTTGGCAGACTTTGAATGGGCACCTGGCAGACGGTAATGCGTTTAGCTCCAGGCGTGGAGCAGCCCGCGTCTCTTTCTCTCATGTGATCCACGCCACAACTTTTCACAACTTGGCTGCTGCTCTGCGATTCTGAAGGGTTTCATTTATCTCTTACACGATTTAAAGTTGCTCTAGTAGCCGTAACCCCTCTGCTGTTGCCTGGCAACAATCCCATATTTTCTTCTTAATTTAGTAGTTTTTTTATTCCATTTTTACTCCTTTCTACTAATGTTCTTCGAACTACAACAAAATGATAAATTTAACATTAGACAGTGAGACACACCTGAAAAGTGAAATCAAACTTTCTGACTAAGTTTGTTTTATCCTAAAACTGTGTGATTACACTGATGATTGTAGAATGGTCGATGCGTACTGTATATAAATATATATATATATATATATATATATATAAACGCCACGTTATTTGGTCACAGAGGAGGAAATGGGTTACAGTGACCAAAAACACAGACACAGTGGCTAAATTGTTGAACCTTTGGGCTTCGGTTGAATGTGTGGATGTCGGAATCATGTGACGACAGTTTGATGCTTTGCCCATTTGGCTGATGGATGTGCTTGTGTGTGTAGGGGTCAATGAAAGAGCAGCAGCCTGGTTTCCATGGCGACAGTCATAATAAAGCTCTGGTTGCAGATACAGAGGGGAATGTCGGATGTTGTGAAGGTCTGTTGAGCCAGTTGCTATGGAGACAGTGGCGTCAATAGTGGAATCTGCACCAAATGGTTATTTTATGATTCCTGATGCTCTCACTCTGAAACATTGTGTCAACTGAACAGCACACACACACACACACACACACACACACACATCTGGCTGTACTTTCTGTGCAGCTCACTCTGTAGACTCTCCCCAGAGTTTTTTCCTCCCATCAGTGAAGGATAGCGACGGAGCGTTCTGCTCTCTGAAAACCATGTTACACGGCGTCTGGAGTGACCGGCAGGATGTTTGTGTTGTGCCCGCCTGACGTCAGAACATCTGCCAGACTTCACAGCTCAGTGCGCCTGCCCGTCTGCCTGTAGTTTGGTCATGAGAGGTTAGGCTGTAATTCGTTTTAGCTCTGAGTCAGCTGCTGGACCATTTCTCATTTTTCTTTAGAACGCAGATTAGATGTAATGTCTGTGAGAGGGAATTACATTCTGAAGACTCCACAGAACTCGATAGACAGCATATGAAAGCAGATTGTTTTATGGCTACAGTTTGTTTACCACATTCCATGTGAAAATCGTTGATTTACTCCAAGTAAGTAATTATGTAAGTGTACATGTATATATACGCAGGAACATATTTCCTTCACATGCATGGCTGAGAGCATGTCGTTCATCTGACCTGTAGATGGCACTATTGTCACATTTCTTTTTGGTTGTGAGTCTGACTGAACCTGTGGCCTTTGTGTGTGTGTGTAGGTGTTGAATGAGGTGGTGGTAGATCGAGGCCCTTCTTCCTACCTGTCCAATGTGGACCTGTACCTCGATGGACGTCTCATCACCTCAGTGCAGGGAGACGGTACGCCGTTTGACGTTTTTTAGTCGTTACACGCTAATAAAAGCTCTAATAATAAGGGTTGTCCTGGCCTGTCCCTCTACCAGGCGTGATCGTGTCCACGCCCACGGGCAGCACGGCGTACGCGGCCGCGGCAGGAGCCTCAATGATCCACCCCAACGTCCCCGCCATCATGGTCACGCCCATCTGCCCGCACTCGCTCTCCTTCAGGCCCATCGTGGTCCCCGCTGGAGTGGAACTCATGGTAAGAGGGGGACAGAAACACACAAAGCGTGTTGAAACGCAGTTTGAAATGTGGTTTTGCTCTTCCGACAGCACAGATCAGCCTTTATCATAAAAAAAAGAAGCATGGATTTGATAATCCAGCCAATAATGCTCCTGTTAACGTGTCGTAGAGCATGACAGTTTGTTTCCACATTACGTCCCTCCCAGCGCTTGCAGTATATCTGCCCTTCTAAACCCCAGCAGTAACCCTCCCTGAACTCTGAAGTGTTCATGTATGACATGAAGCCTGAAATGATCGCTGTCTTGTTCTGTCATCGCCCTACGAACAGATCACCCTCTCTCCGGACGCACGCAACACGGCCTGGGTGTCGTTCGACGGCCGGAGGCGGCAGGAGATCCAACACGGAGACTGGTGAGGTCCTCCACCTCTACTCTTAGCCGATTCAGCACCGCCGCCCCTCCCCTCCGGTTCTGATGTCCGCTTTTCTGCCCGCAGCATTAAGATCACCACCTCTTGTTACCCCGTGCCGTCCATCTGTTGCCACGACCTGGTTTACGACTGGTTCGAGAGCCTGGCCGAGTGTTTGCACTGGAACGTCCGGAAGAGGCAGGCCCGACTGGCGGACACCTCCGACTCATCGGACACAGAAAACTGAGGCCCCCCTGAACGCCCGTCAGCCGACGTTCCCCGCTGCTCCCACGGTTTGCTCAGAGGTGGCTGAGCTGGGCTCAGTACAGGAAGCATGCACAGCCATCCTGCTGCTCATACAGGATCTGACACTACATTCCTGTGCATTCATACTGCACTTCTGTCCTCGCTTTCTGACCACAGCGCGTTTTCTCACCTAGAAAAGACGGGAATCTAACCCTCTTTTCGTCTATATCCTTTTTCCAGTGAATAAGTAGGAAAGCTGTACATGTTACAGTCATGAGCTCCCATGAATTAAGGGCAGAAATACGCTCATAAAGCTCAAACTAAGCAGAACGACGAGTTTATTCTCACCCTAAAAATGTAAATTTGTACATATGAAACTCTTGGTTGAATTTATTTAATGTAATATTTATGTGATGTTTAAGATTTTTAAAAACTTGGCTTGGATTAATTGTCGATAATGAATTACTCAAAACTTGATTTCCATTCAAAGCTGTTTTCTGCTGTGTAGGTCAAATCATCCATAGCCTTTGGTTTGTTTTCTTCTGTTGCCTTCAGGAATTGATTTCAGACTGTGTGTAGCAGAGACTCCTAAATAAGATTTGTCAATTTCATAGCTCAAAGAAAACTGTCACAGCACAAAGCTGAAGGCAGAGCAGGGAAATAAAGCTTAGTTATGGACCATTTCTCTTAAGACTTTTTGGCACTTATTTAACTGATTTTTATGGAACAACATTTTTTTTAACAAGATATCCTTCAGGATGAATAATACAAAAGAAATATTACATAACTGCTGGTGGAACCCACCTTCAACATTTCAGTGTTCAAATTTTATATTTCAAAAAGTTTTTTTGGAAGTTGAAACATTTTTCTGTCCATAAACAAACCATGACATGGGTGCTTTCTATATTTTTATTGCAATGATAACATACAGATATATTCCAGACACTTTATTAAATTACACTCCAATGTTGCAGGAGACAATCTTGAATGATATCAATCCAAATGTGGACAACTATGTGATCAAAAGACACTGTTCTTGACCAGAGATAAAACGTTAAAGTTTAACATTTTCACTTTTATTTCCCCCAGAAATGTGTAATGAGAAGCAGCAGCAAAGAGAGTTATAATACTACAATACACAAGAGACTGATACTGTGCAACAGTTAAGAACGACTGGGAAAATAGTCTTTTTTTTTTCGTGATGTTGCACGTGTGACCACTGGCAACTCAAAAAACAGAGATGCACTTAACTGTTCGGGGAAGAAAAAAAAACTAAGCGGACAAGAGAACAAAACAAAGGAGACAACACAAAATGAAAGAGAGCCGGAGAGCAGAACGCCTCAGCGGGATTAAAGCGGGAAAAGAAACGGATGGCTGAATGTAGTTTGAACAGGTTCGTTTTCCAGCTAAACAGAAGACAGAAAGCTGAGCGGGATATTGAGAAATAGCACGTCGGCGGTCGGCGTGGGAGCCACTGGTTTTGTAAGACCGGGCTGATGACTGAGCAGTTAGCGGGAAAAAACCCAGACCACCGATCGAAAATTCCCCCAAAAGTCTCCATTCCTGCTGTTTTTAGTGCCGGGCGTTAAAATTAAATACGTAAACGTTGTGAACATTTAAAAGCAAAAAAACAGAAAAGCTGGGAAATAATAATGCTTCATCTCCACACAATAAAAAAAGAGCAGAGGTCCATTTCATAGATTTCTTAGTCTTTTTGAGAATTGTTTGCATACATCTGATATATCCATAGAACTAATATATAAATGATCCATTTATATGTTTTATATTGAAATATAATCCCCACTATGACTAAAAAAAAAGAAAAAAAAGAAAAGAAAAAGAGCGTTGAAGACATTTCTAGCCAGAAAATGATGTGAAGGAACATTTTGGACCTCTGGAGGTGGACCGCGGCCACCAGCTCTGACGGGTCAGTGAAAGCTGGCCTCTAAAAGTCTGCCTGCTGCTTTCCGGTGAAACGCAAACGGGAGCCGTTTGGACAAATCTGCCGTGAGCGCGTATTAATGGTGTTCACCGAGAGACAAACCACTGGGCTGCGCGCGCCCGCCTGGTGCTGTGCTCGTTCTTTAGTTTCACTTTTGACATTGGACTGGCCAAAGCGTCCGGACGAGGGCGGCGCCGCCCCGGTTCTCAGCCGCCGCCCGCCACGCCAAGGCCGGCGCCGCGCCAGGATCCGCTCCGTTTGGCACTAGAGTTTGCTTTACTTTAGGTTTGCAAAAGATTCAGTCAACTTTAACTCTTCTAACTACGGCGGTTTGGCGATCTTGAAAAAAAAAAGAAAACGAAAAGAAAAGAAAAAGGAAACATAATTTGCCAGCTGTGACCCAGTTCACAAAAGTATTTCACACCGAGTGGAGGATTGCACTGTGACCATGAGCTGTAGAGAAATAAAAAAGGCTAGTACCTGGAAAAGCCAAACCGCTCTGCTGCCCAAACGCTCACGTCCTGCTGGCCTTCGCTGGGTGAACGACAGGGTTTGGTCCATCTGGCTTCATCGTGGGTTCAAACTGACGCGCTGGTCATTATGCTTAAAGTGCTGCCTGAGAAAGCCATCAGACTGGCTGACGTTTTACAGGAGTGACGCAGAATTCAGAACTGAAGTGACTACACGGACAACGATTATTTTTTTTAAAAAATGGAACGAGCCCGTTAGGGCTCCTCTACCTCACCTCTCATGCCAGAAAACATCCTTTTTCTTTTGTCGGCCGAATATGAATAAAACACCTCGAGCTCAAAATGACTGAAAAGAAATTTCACGACTGGAAGGACCGAGAGCGGAACGAAAAAAGAGCCAACAGCCACCGGAGTTGCTGATTGGGTCTGATGGGTTCCTCAGGCGGAAGTGTCCGACAGCAGCTTCCTTTGAGCACCAACAGCATTTTGGCTGGAGGAATCGGATCCGCCGTAAGGCTTCTTTTCCAGCAGGTTTGCCTCGTGGTGGCAGCCATCAGCCTTTCGGGTGTGGCGTCTGCCCCGGTGCTGTTTGGTGGAAGATCTCAGCGACATGAGAGGGAGCTCCTCTGGGAACAGAGAGGCCGGCTGGCAGGTCCTGGGGTCACAGCAGGGAGGGAGGGAGGGACACAGAGGAGAGGAGATGGGGCTGGAGGAAAGTTTATGTTTCAGCAGTCTGGGGTTTAGTTTCGCTCCCGCTCCCTTCGCTCCTCGTCTGCGTCTCCTCATCTTCCTCCTCCTCGTCCTCCTCCGTGTGCTGCTCCAGCTCCTCTCTGGTGATCATCTCAAAGTCGTTTCCGTTGCTGTGCTGCGAGCCCTCGTCCTCCCGCCGGTCGCTGTCTGTGTCGGACTGCCGCTCCTCTGTGCCCTCCCCCTCGGCTTTTTTGCCCTCGCCTCCGCCCGCCTCTTTGGTGTCCTCCTCCTCGTCCTCCTCTTCGTCGTCGGCGTCCTTCTTCTCGCTGTCGGACTTGTCCTCGCTGTCGGACTTCTGGGCCTTGGCGGAGGCGCTGCTGTCCTTGTCGTCGGCCTTGTCCGAGCCCTTCTTGTCGGCGGCCCGGGGTCCTTTGTACTCGTGGGTGTAGAGCGGCCGGAACGAGTCGATGAAGCCCACGTCTGCCGTCAGGTTGGGGAGGAACCAGAAGTGATGGCGCCCACCGGTCACCACCCAGATGATCAGGAAGAGGATGCAGCGGGCTGGGGAGGGGACACAAGCGGTCAGATGGAAGTTATGCACACAGACACACATCAGAGTTTTGACATCTGCAGTTTGAGCCTATAATATGAAAAAAATTACTTTTATAGGGATCAGGGGGATGATGGTGAGCACACATTTTGGCTACATCATCAAAAAAACAACCAAATCTGTTTAGGGTCCAATGTATCTAACAGCAAACCTGGTTTGGACCTTCAGGATCACTTATCTCTGCCCGTCTCCAGCTGAGTCCCCAGCTGCTACTCATTAATCACGTATGAAACAGTCCTGAGCAGGAATTATTTATCTTTTAAATAATAGCTTTTGTGACTTAAGCACAAGCCACTAATGAGGTGTGAAAAATGGTCAAACCTTCATGACGTTAATTAGGCTAAATACGGAAAACGTTGTCCACGGTATCATTTTGTTGTTGTGTTGTTTTGTTGTTGTTTCGGGGCAGTTTTAGGCTCAACTGCTGAGGCTAGACATCCTGACTGACTGAAAAAGCCCCAGGACACCTGGTCCCCGCCCCACCTCTGTGCCACTGCTCCAAAGTGCAGTGGTTCTGCTTCCTGTAGGCACTGTAGAGCGTGGGAACGCTCTTCTTTTAAACACAGCTGACCTCCATGGCTTTGATTTCAACCAATATCTGCGGGATCATTCCAGATTTCCATCTGATCACATTTGTGTTGTTTTGTTTGCTTGATACAGATGAAAGATTTGGCTTGACTTTTTACCCAATCACAAGTGTCTTCTGACATGGTTGTTTAAAGGTATGCGGTGTAGAGATTTCTCCCGTCTAACAGTGAAGTTGTATTTTGAATTCTGACAATTTTTTTCCTTTGTGTATTGCAACTACGGCAGCCATTATGGATCAAGAAGTAATGACAACATGCCGTTCACGTTGCCTTTTTAATTCCCTTTTTCGGCGACGATGATTCCTTCTCCTGTGGCTCGGCGCAAGTATGATCCTCCATTATGGAATAAAGTGCAATGCAAGCTAGCATAGGGGTGACAAGCGAGCGCCTATCACTTATCAGAACCGGATTTCAGTCATGTGACTCTGTCTATGAACGTTGTGGACTAGCTCGACCGCATTAGCTAATTTAGCACCAAATGAAGACACGTTTATAAATGAAGATAGTCATTAGAGCTTATAAAATACTTAACATACTAAATGTCCCTTTAAGGAATGACATGAGGGACTGAGTTATGCAGTACAGAGCTCCACCTTCACGTCTTTTTTATTTTGGGGTGGCGGCTGTGTGTGCACCTACCGACAGCGAGGAGCAGGATGCTGGCCACGAAGCAGCCGGCTGCCACGCTGAGATAGTACACCCCCACCCGCATCTCGGCCGGCCACAGCGGGAACAGCGTGGCCGCTATCACCGCGATAACTGAGACAAAACAACACAGGGCGTTAACGGCAGCTTTGGTGGTCGGGGGGGCGGCTCGATGCTCGGGGCGAGTGGTCTCACTCACCCAGGATCAGACCCATGGCGAAGGTCTTAAAGTGGACGGGGTCGTAAATCCACACGTACACCTGCGGGAGGCATCGCGTTAAAGAAAGAAAGAAAACAAAAGTTGGACAAACGGCTTGTTTCTGCTTTTTTTTTTTCTGATGGTTTCCTCACTTCGTTGCCATCCAGGAACAGCTGATCCTCGTGGGGCTCCAGTTTAAACTTCTTCTTCACCTCTTTCTTCTTCTTGGGGGTTCCGGGACTATCGTCCTGTAAAAGACGACCAGATGAAATCAGCTTTTTTTCCCCTCTCTGATGAGTCAGAGGCTACAGACGGGCCATTACCAGTTCGTAAATGCGTTATCATGCAGTATTTCAGTTCAACCAGCTGGGAATAAACTTTAATGACATGCTTGTGCTTCCTCTTGCTGTTAATACCAGTGCAAACATGACACTGAACTAAACTGAACCGGACATCTATAGATCTGCCCTTTAAAGTCATGGGATCAATATCTGCCCTATAATAGTTAGTTTAGGGAGTGCTCAGCAAATGGGAGCGCCCTGAGGGGCCTTTGTGCCAGACAACCCCTCCCCCTTCCCTGATGTGGGACAGAAATGTGCATTCACATACGCTTTTCTCTTTCTTGGCTTCCACAGCTTCAGACTCCTTCTTTTTCTCTTTCTCCTTCTTCCCTTTCTTCTCCTCCTCTTTGCTGCTGTCGCTCTTGACCTTCTTCTCATCCTTCTCTTTCTTCACCTCCTTCTCGGGTTTTTTCTTCATGACCTTAAGAGCTCGGTGGAAGAACTGCTTCTTGAGGAGTCTGTGGAGAAACAAAGACAGCGTCAGGCGACAGGCCGATGAGGACGACTGGTTTCAGCCGTACCAACTCGTGCTGAATACGGAGGGTCCGACTTATCCAACACGTTCAAAAAGCCAATGAGAACCACAGGAAAGGAGCCACGTGTAAACCGGTCCTTCTGGCTTTGGAACGGAGCTTTTGGTGAAGAATGCAGGAAAAGTGTCCCACGTGGACGTTTAATGTTTGATGTGAGGTGACCTCACAGTGTGCACAGCCAGACTGGAGCAGGCAACCACTGCTCAGACTCATCGCTGTGCATCCACAGGACGCCCGAGCTCACCTGTTGCAGTAGTCCACAGCCGAGTCCCTGGTGGTGAACAGCGCCTCCTCTCCCTTCTTAGCTTTGGCCCACTTGGAGTCCAGCAGACAGTCCACGGCCTTCGAGGCTAAACAGATAGAGAACTACTGTAGTGGGCTCGTTTCTGACCATACAGTCTCTCAGATCCTTCGTTTGAAAACAAAACAACAGGATTCTGTAACAACGAGCTGAAACACACGACTATGGTGACCACCTCAGTTATTTTTGCCTTTTTTTATTCGTTGGGTTATACATGTAAGCAGTCCTAAGTTCGGTCTCTAACTGACTGAAACGGACAGTTTAGGTTTGTGTTCGGTGTATCTGTGACATGCTGGAGCAGAGAGGAGGTTCATCAGACCTGAACATGTTTTGTTTGGAGACCCTGATTGTAGATTATTTGAGAAAATATAACATTTAACCTAAAAAATTGATGAAGTTCACTTTCTCTGCCTGACAAACTAATCTTTTTGTTTCTATGTGGAAGCAGGTCAACATTATTCTGCTGAGACTGTGTATGTGACGGAGAGGACTGTGGCCCAAAGCAAACGCAGGTCATGTGATGATGACGATGAAGAACAGCAGGCCTCAGCAGTCTGCTCCACCTACATTTACTGAGCAAACAGTGCTTCCCAAAACTGACAAATGGGATCAAAAGTGCCACAAAAACAGGTCGAATAAACGCAGGGGGGGGGGCAGAAAAGGCCAGAGACGCTGACCAGGCGCCAAACCGGGCGCCGTGGGTCACTGCAGTCATTCGCTGGTAACAAGGCTGGTGCCCAACAGCGAACAGGGGGCTTTTGGCTGTCTGTACTCCCCCCACCCCAAGGGTACTTACCAATGAAGTAGTCCACTCGGTGGCCCATCATGTTGGTCGACTTTGTGGGGCAGTTGAACCGGAGGTACTTGGCCACGGCCTTTTCCTCCTTGGTGGGCTCGCTCACCTCCTGTAGACAGAGACAGAAACACCCACCGAGTCACAAGCCGTCCTCCCATTCGGCAGAATGACGCCTGTGCTTTTTGTTTGTGCTGAATCGATCACAAAGCCTCAAAACCACTCCAAAGCATGGATTAAAAAAAAAAAAACACCCAGAAAATCTACTATTGACCCTTTAAAAAAAAAAATCCAATCCCATCAAGCCAGTTAATCGGAATATGTTCTTTACTTTATCTCAATGAAATCAAAGACTTGATGTATTGCACATGATGGAGGGTGGAATGAGGCACAGGCAGCTTGTGCAAGAATAAAATCTCATGTGTGAAATGCTTTCTAAAAAATATATGAATCCCCCCCACACACACACACATCTGGTCAAACCTCTGAAAAAATAATCTTCTATTTTTAAGAAAAAGGATCTGATCCAAAACATCAACACATTATTTATTTTGTGTGTTTATTTGCGTTGGAATAAAAGCTACTGTGACGTCTTTCTGTGATAGACCGAACCGATGGGATGCAAGTGGATCAGAGAGCACTGACCCAGTCAGAAACGCCGTTTCATCCAGTCTAAACATGACGTGAAGTAAGTCTGTCAATGCTACTGTACCGACTAAAAATAAAAAGTAGGGAAAACAAAAAGTCTCTGTTAGAGGGCATCCTGCCACTTCCTCTATCCAATGTGAAAAATATAAACAAACATTTAGTCAAATATGGCGACGGTGCTGAGCACCTGAGCCAAAACGAGTTAAGGAATGCAGATTGGAGTGCGGTTGCATTTTAGAAACCAAAAAACGTGACCCAGGGTGTGAAGAGTTATGTCTGTTTTCCTCTTCTAGCTGTGAGCTCTTCCATCGGTTCTTATGTCAACTACACCAGGGGATCACTGTGGTCATCCAAGTTACACCCAAATTAGAGTTTTACTTCTACTGACATTTTTATGTAGTGTATTTTCATCATCGCTATTAGCCAAAGTCTCAATTGCTTGAAACTTGTAGTAGGTACAGATGAAGGCATCAAGAGGAGCAGATTAGTTCCATGGGCTCCTCTTCATCCCTCATTTCTCCTGCAGATATTTCACACCCAGGACTATGTATGAGTATGAGTATATTCTGTAAACAAGACACTTTTTGAGGGGAGCAGAAAAATTAGGCTAATTTAAAACGGCAAAAGATGGCTGCCCTTTGTTGTTGACGGTTTAAGACCTTTGTGACAGAGTAATGCGTGTATGCAGATTTGCAGATGTACAAACTAGGGGGATGCATTTGTGCTTCCTCATGATAAATGACTCCCACCTCATGTGCACACTTAGCTTTTCATGACAGCTCCTGTCCTAATCATTTCACTGAGACTCAGATCTGTTCATGAAGCTTGTTTCTCACGTTCAATGCCAACTACAAAAAAAGTTCCATATCTTTTTTTTTCCCAATGACCAGACTTCTTAACACCCTCACTTGACCTCACAGGTCTTTTGAGGATCCTCTAACGAGAGCCCATGGTCATATTAATCGGATGTTTGTGAGCTCGAACTATTACATCGAGGCACACTTGTTAAAAACACCCAAAAACGAAGGCCCATTGCTCTCCGATTGAGAGTTCAAACCGCACGGGCGGGTGGGAGGGGATGCGGGGCCGGGGTGAACCTTCAGGCAGGCTTTAGGTCTGGTGAGTTGACTTTTAGGTGTGTTCTTGCCTTCAAGGCGCTCCTGGATGCACGTTACGTTTCTGACAACTTCACAGTGAGTTTTAAGATAAGCATTGTGTTGACTTACTAATTAAATTCCCAGCTATAGGTGTTATGTAAACACGCCTGCTTAAAGCTGACGCAGCTTAGCCAGCAAACATTTCCAGTCAACCCAATCTTATAATTAACATAAAAATGGCTTCGTCCTCAACTCAGTGAAGAATGTTAAACACGTCGTTATGCTGTGTATACTGACGCGTGAGTGCTACATACAACTAAGAGGCAATATTAAACTCTGAAACATCTAATGAAATAAAAAGGTATGTTTTTGGTACCCGGCTAATGCTAGCTACCGTTTGCTGTCATCTGTCTTCAACTGCCGCCCGTTAACAAATCCACGTTTGAAAACCGTAGTTATCGTAGAGCCGGCAGAAAAGCCTGTGCCCAGTTTTCGAGAAGTTTTCTCTTAATCTCAAGCGGCGGAATTTTAGTTTAAAAGAAGTGATGTTACCTGGATCCGCTTCTTGTGCCTCCTGCGCTCCGCCATGATCCTCCAACTCAGCTTGTCAGTGCGCGACGCTGCGCACGCGCATTGAGTATCGCGAGACTAACGGAGTAACGGCGAGAAAACAGAGCAGGCAGATACTCATCTAAGGAAGCGTGCCAGTAGTTTTTCCCATTTAGACAGAACGAAAACAAACGAAGGAACAACGCCATGATATTTAGAAAATTCATACCAATATTGTCTATTATGTTATTGTAAAATTAGTTATAGTACAATATTATGATAAATTCCAATTTAAAATCTTTGATGCTCCTATGAAAATGAACCCCCATCTGCAGCTGTTTGAATAAATGCTTAACAATTAAAAATATAGATAAAAGACAACTTTATCTAAATCACGTTCATGTCTTTGCAGGAAGAATTCACAAAATGTATTGAAGTAGAAATACACTTTATTTACAGTTCAACAAATGCAAAAAATATTTAACATCAAATACAAACCCATGACTTTCTGTATGATTCGATTTCAGTGTTTGTAACATGATTTCTATGGTCCATCTAATTTCCTTCTATGGTAAAAATGAGCAAATAATGGAAAGCAACAACTGGACAGACTCAGATGTGCAATGAGAAATATAGGACATCCCGTCCATCTCATCACTCAATACCACACCAATTTCGTTCCACAGTTTTAAAAAAACGTAAAAATTTGTGAGCAAGCATAAAGTGGACCTGTGTAAACGTAAAAAAAAATAAAAGAAAAGCATATTCAGTCCAATAAATCACTATTTGCTCAATCCTCCTCAGAGGGAGCTCCTCTGTTCTTTGAGGGTGAAGATAGAACTTGGTTCAGTACGCATTTGTCAACCTGCTCAGCACCAATCAGGCTGTCTCGCTGCTGGCAGATGGAGGTGAATTGTTTTCTGCCTCGTGGATTTGCTCAGTAGATTTGAGGACATCAGGGTCTCGTGGACTTGCCAACATGTCCTCACTGTTGCAGTTGACAGGGGAGCCCATCTCTGGGGAGCGCTCCCCGGGTTTCTCAGGTGTGGCTTGTAGGGTTGTGGTGGAGAGTGGTAGGTTCATCATGTAGGTCATGGTGCCGAGGCGTCTGGACACCTGCAAAGGAGTGAGGACATTTTCTTTCTGGATGGTCATGATAAAAAAAAAACTTTTTTGTGCTGTGTTGTTCACAACTATTATTTATCTAACACTCTCCGAAGTGGATTTTCTTAATATTATAGATATTCATAAAGCCAATAAATTCAGTGAGTCTGCTTCTTCTATATTTTGTTTGTACTGCTATTCAACTATTTGATGACTGTTTTACAATAGTTTTTATTTGGCTTCCCTTCTTAAATGGTTTGACTGGTGTAACTTAGCTGACAATAAGCAACTTGAGTGTTGAATTCAGTTTGGGAAAATGCTAGCTCCAAATAGATGAAACTGATAGGATTTGGCTAAAGTAGAAACTATTTCAGAAATGCTTTTGGTATAATCCATAAAATGAGCTTTGTTCATGAAGTTTATATTAACCATAGATCTCTTTCAATCCTTTTCTTTTCAATTGTTGATCATGTGATATATTTTTAGTAGAGGTTTGGCTTATGTACCTGTGAGCGGATCTTCAGAGCTGGTCCCAGTTTGAGCCCCAGTGTGTCCAGTAGGTGCTCCTCTGAAAGGAGGGGCAGGGTCTCACCGTCAATCATGTGATCTTTGAAGATCTAGGGAGATCATCTCCATTAGCACAAAAATAAACAAAACAGACAAAACAGTCAAATTATGACAGGTACCCACCTGTGCGTATTCTGAACACGTAGGTATGCTGTTAATAAAGTTGTAAACATCATTCACTGTCCACTTTCTTATGTCTTCTGGCGCCTCGTCACCATTAAGAAAGAGATTTGGTGGACCTTTAGAACAGAAAGACGTGAGGAAGATTATTCAACTTCACTTATTTCTGAACACTGTTAACATGCTGATATTTTCACCCAAACTGACCCGGTGGAAGAAAGCCATTCCCAGGGACAGGGAACATGTATGGCATCCCAGTCAGGGCTCCACCAGTGGACGGGTACATGAATTTCTCCTGGAAAGCTGAACATTGGCTGGATATGTCTTTATCATTTGCACCACCGTTGGTCACATCTGAACAGCCATCTTGATTGGTTGCACAGGCCTTGCGCAGGCCTGCCTCCCCCTCTTTGTAATTCTTCCTGTTTGCTGTCGAGATTTCAGAGTCTATTTTGGCCTGATGGTGCGTCTTACTGGCAGAGCACTCCTCTCCCATGTCCCCTTTTGCTTCTATTTCTTTCTCCTCTCCAGATGTGGCCTCTGGGCTTTGCTCCACACTTTTATCCTCAGACTGGCCCTTCAGGTTGGACACCTGACTGTCTGTACTCTTGTGAACGGTCGGCCTTCTTCCTGCCCGCCGCCCCCTTTCTCTCTGCAGTGTGCTGATTGGTGGGTAAGGGCTGGCTGACATGAGTATACTGTTGGAATGCAAGTCATCCAGGGAGGGACGGTGGACAAAGACATCGTGGCCGTCTGGCACGCGCTGACGACCTCTGAACAGCATGGGGTTGGAGGGATATGACATAGGATTATCAATTCCCATAAGTCCCTTCTGGTGAGCATTCTCCAGCTCTTTCTGATGCAGGATGGCATTCATCTCCATTCTGTAAAGGAGTGCACATAAGACAGTTGGTTTAAGACTTAGTTTAACTCATCAGAATGTGTGGGCGGGATATTTTTGTGAGATGCCGATGATTTTCTACCTGGCTATATTTTGCTTGTGTATGAGCTCTTGTCGCCGGGCAACTGTTTCCATGGGTTCTGAAGGCAAAAAGCCATAGCCAGCTGAAAGAACAGAAAAAGAGACAGGTTATCACTGCCAGTCCTCATCTTTTAATTCTATATAGTGTGACAGGGAAATGATCTTAGATGCAATTCCTCTGCTCACCTGGTCCAGGAAATCCTCTGCCAGGTAGGACATTGGCATGAGGAGGAAGAGGGGGACCAAGGTGAGGTCCCATGTGCATTTGTCTTCCATCTGATGCAACAATTTCATTAGAAGGAACCAACTCCCTGAGAATAGGTTGATAATTAAGAAAAAATCTGTTATTTTGATCACGCTGTGGTGCCGATTGCTATGGCATCTTATGGGCTTGAAACCTTTTGATTTCACATAAAGATCCTCCGCACCAAGCCTGAAATAACAATGAGCGGATTAAGGTACATACCTTTCCATGAAGCGGGATTCGAATTGTGTTGGGACCCCCTGTAATCTCTGTTGCCCCTGGGCAAGGATCTGTGGAGCCATGGCCATCTGGTTCCTCATTATCATCTCTTGCCTCTGCCTCAGCTCTGGAAGAGCAATAGGAAAACCTCAAGTCAGATGGAGAGCAGTTTTAAAACAAACTCCGAAAGTGCACCAACTGCCAAAGCTGGGGCCTGCATGTGCTCATGAGCAATCCTCCAAAATCAATTTGATGCTTCATATGAGGTCATATGGTTAGTCTAAACAGTTTGGATCTCTACATTTTTACCACATCTGTTCCAATTGTGAGTCAAGATAAAGAGTTAGGATTTCATTTATACAATGTGTACGTATATGTATACTTTAATGCTTGCATGTTGCTCATTCTCACCTCCAGCTGACATGCCGTTCACCAGCCGATACCAGTGCTTCTCATCCAGGGTGCCCTGTTCCCCCAGCGCTGTCATCTTCCTCAGCTGCTCCCGTGGGGTCATGACATGCACACCACTGTTCACCTCTAAAATCTTTCAAAGTAAGAGATGGAGTTAAACTAGCATTATTTCAATTTGCTCAGACAAATGACAGGTCAGGGCTGTTAGTAAATGAGTGTAGTTCCCACTCATCACCACTAGAGTGCAGCAGTTATCTATTCAACTTTGACCTAAATCAGCAGAGTTATGTATCACTTTACTAAAGTAGATGACAGATGAAAATGTAAATTCTATCTTGACTCTTACATCAAATGCATAAATAGGTACTATTTAGCATATCAATGAGAAAATCTTGCAATAACAATGAAAAGATGAAGAGATAAAAAAAACATCCTCGGAGAGGCCTTTTGAAAAGATAAAAAGCCTGAAGAATCTATGCACAGCTAACGATAACCTCTGAGCCTTACTCTCACCTTTCTAGCATTAACTATTAATCTTAACCCCACCTTAAACCTAACCTTCACTGTAATGCAAACTGATCCTAAACCTGTAAATCCCAATCCCATCCCCATGGGTTTCCCAGAAAAAGCGCTTCTTTACTGTTAAATTTTCCTTGTTTCTCCGTCCTGCAAACAAGCTTGGTCACCGTACGTGTTGCTATCCACTGGTTCGAAACAGACACAATGTTCTTGGCCGAAACAAGATTGTGTTCATGAGCACAATCGACTTAGGCTCCTCCAATTAGCCCTCGACACTACAGAAATCCCATTACAAAATATGATACTGTAAACGACACATTAATCCAGTTCTTTTAATCCAAGGCCGGTCTGCAACATGCATCTGGACAGACTCATATAAATGCACACTACAGAAAAAGAACTTAACAGTCCACTTTTTCTCATTATCATCATGTAATAATAATAATAATTTTTTTATACATGTCTGTCAGTGTGGGATTGTGGGTTAACTGTTTACATTTTTATTTCTGCTAGCCCCTCCCCCAGGCATATGCTACCATAAGATTTGCCTCAAGGCTCTGTGCATTATCCAGAGTCCCTCAAGTTCCCTCTGAAACCCGTGTAATCTGAGGGCTGTAATCCTCCTGTTAGTCCTGCAACAGTCTGCTGCCTGCATCTGCTGACCTTCCTGCCCCATCCAACCCCCATTCCCACCTTCCCAGGCCCCTGCTACCCCCAAGATCCTATTAGCTAAGTCCTGGCTATACAGCACTTTAAAGGGATGTGTTGGAGGTAATCCGCACGTTTAGAGTTTTACCCTCAGCAAACCTTGCCAGTAAGCATCCCGAACAATACACCTCTAAGTGCTAAGCCTATTAGTTTCCATTAGCTCCCTGGATGTCCTAAAAACACCTTGGGGATAAATCTGAGGATGCAATCGGTTTATGTGGAGCTATGTGGTGTGAACACACGCACCCTCCTACCCCGTCTCAACCAATGTCACAACAGCTAACATCAGCAAATGAGAACAAATGCTACTTTTTACATATATGTCACATATTTTAAGTTGACACTAAACTCCGTGTTATAATATCCCTTTAAAAACTATATGACGAAACATCAGTAAATTTGACAGACAAGATAACTTCCTTTGGGCCAACAGTTAAATCTTAGTTAAGTAAATTAGTCAATATGCTGACTGAGCAATAACTTTACTCCATCTCAATGTCAAACTTTTCCGTCAGAAAACAAACACCCAAACCACGTGAAAAACAGTGGCGTGTGTTGGCAGGAGTTGTCACACTCTTGAGTTACCGATGCAATAACAATGTGGAGCTCACAGAAGAATCTCATTTCCCAAATAAAAAAGGGAATATATTCACCGATCAACATATATGAACATATTTATACTGCAACATACATGTGTGCAACACTTAAGCAAAAATTACTTTTAAACTTCTTAAAATGACAAAAAAACAACAAAATACATTCGATAACTTTACTGCTGAAGGTAACAATAACTGTTTAGGTCGGTTTTGTTTCTCAAGCTAAAAATCTTAAGTTACAGCTGTGCCATCTTAGAATAAAAATAGACATAAACATAAATAATAATAAAGTCAGAGAGCTCTGAATTGGATCAGACACAATTTTGCTGTTGTTTTTTAGCTTTAAACTGGATTGCAGTTTCTTCAAAGATTATGCAATTTTCCTGGAAACTCTGAGCCACAAGCTGGGGGCATAACCGAATAAACTGTTTTCATTGTGTGGCAAAAGGAACATTCAGCCCCTTGGGTTAAGCAAAACAACAAAAACGACTAAGCCCTTCCATCATTTCCAGAAGCTGCCCTGTCTGCAGTCATGAAAAGGATGCTCAGCTCTATGACTATGATGCAAACGGGGCATGTATACACAAACTTGCATAAACTGAAACTTCTGTGTGGGCCAGAGCTTTCTGAAGGCCTCTCTACTTTAATTATTGACCAATGGTTAATGGAGCACAAGCTGAAAACTCACCTTAGCCCTGCTTCTTTAGTTGTAAGTAAATCTCAAATGTAAAGATATGATAATTTTTTGTTTTTTTTTAGCATTTTGTCAGTGAAACCATCTCCAAAGGTGAGCTACAGAAACCCCTGTCGTATTGCTTCGGCGAGCAGAGGCCACACCGCAGCTGCTAAATCCGGGGATTGGACTCCTTGGATTTGCTGTTGCCTGGTTAATCTCATTACAAGAATGAATTAAAGGGAAAAATTGCTGACAACTTACATGGAGCCCTGAGGAGGTCATATCAGACAAGACAGAAGCAGTGTCTAGCCCGTTCTAATCCCCAACACAACATACACAAGCCAAAGCCATGCAAATTTAATCAGTTGCATGAAGCAGATTAGATTTTCTGATTCTTCCAAAATAAGTGCTGGTCTGCAGGTATTATAGATTCAGGAATTTCTAGTGGTCACAAGCTTGCATGATAAAATGATGAGCGAACATGTTTTTTTTTTCATCCCTATTTTTTGCATAAAGACTTTGTGATATATGGGGATTTCAGGCTTTCCTTTAATCACAATGACCCTAACCATTGTATTGATAGTTTTTATGAAGTTCAACGCTCATACCATCTGTAGCTGCTACACTAAACAGTAACGGGTCTGTAGAATTGTGATACACAATTTCATTTTGCAAAATACTCAAAATTTCAATATCTTGATTTTTGGATTTTGCAGAAACTAAAAGCAGAACAAGAAACAAACCGACAAAAAAATCAGACAAAAAGTGAAACCTTGATGGAAAATAGAGAAAAAGCATGATTTTGTCTTACCTTCAAGTTCAGAATGGCTAACAGAGATCAGAGATGGTTTTGTCCCAGTTATGTAAAAAACAAAAAACAACCAAAAAACAGAAAAATACAAGTAAAAAATGTGATCAGAAATTCTTTTTCAGATCTAAGAGAACCCGTGTCTCTACTCTCCGTCTTTCACTCCCAACTGTGGTGAATCAAACTGGCCTGCCGACTGGTTTGAGCTCAATCTGCCTCCAGCCAAGTGCCTTAACTAAAAAAGACCTTTTAAATACCGATTCATTTCATCTCCATTAGCTGGCCTTATCTCCTGCAGTAAGACCTCCCTGTCCTGACATCACTATGATTTCCCATCCAACCGCTTCCTGCACCTTGCAACTGAAGTGTAATTACCGAAGCAACACTGGTCCTAAGCATGGGCTGCTAAACCTCTTTCAACGTTTACCTCACTAATCCCTTGTTAGCACTTTAGGCCATGGTTAAGACACCTAAATGCTTAGCTTCCTTTTCCAGTGGCAAAATGGTCAACATCCCACTCGCTGCTCTGTGGCATCATGCAGAGAACTCGCACGATACTGGTTGCCAACTCAACAATCCAACATATGAGTCTATATTTTTTTATGTCTTGTTTGGAAGTCAGAAGTGTTGTGCTCCCCAGGGTGCTAAATAGCTGACCCAAACATACTTGGTGGTAATTTGCCAGAAATCCGACTGAATGTTGGCTGGATCATCCTCTCAGACCTCTTAATCTGACAGTTTGTGCTCACCAGGCTTACAGCATGGGGCTGCACTTCTCTGAATGATGTGTTCTTTAATGCCTGGTGGGCAGCTAGGTGTGCACAGTTGGTGAGCTGGTAAGAAATGTAGCCAAGCAGCAGACGCGATGTGGAGGGGAAGGGGGCTGTGTGGGGCTTTTGAATCCCTCCTCAGTCTGTAAAACAGCAAGGGACCTTTGGAGAATTGAGTAAACCTTAAGGTCCATATACTGTTACGTTAATCATGAATACAACATTTAGTCGTTTGTACCTGCTGGGCAACATATCAAGTCATCATTTGCTGAAATGTTCACCAAGTTCTATATCAACCCTTGCATGTTCAGTCAATGCATTCCTATAAAAGTCCAGAAATATTAGTCACTGATCTAATTTCTATTTGAAATCTTTTACAATTTTGTCTTTAACAATGAATGCTCTGGGGAGGGGGTCTTTCTGTGTGGAGTTTGCAGTCCTCCCTGTGTAGGTGTTGGTTCTTCTTGGGTACCTCTCACAGTCCAAAAATATGAATGTCTGCTCAATTGAAGATCCTAAATTGCCCCTAGCAATGAATGTGAGTGTGTTTTTTTGTTTCAATACGGCCCTGTGATGGACTGGCAACTCCTTT